>JAYMTC010000377.1:0-12308 GCA_036897605.1 Melianthus villosus
CCCCCGGGCCACAGCCGGCCCCGTCACAACCCGAGTCACAGTTGCAACCCGGTTCAGGTAACCATATTATATATCTTACTTCTTAATTAGTATAACAAAAAAATAAACTTCTTATCATTAGTTTTAATTAGGTACCACTTTGAGTCGTGGTGGGCGATGGAATGCAGTTAGACTTTCTGAATGGGGTCAACCTAATTTTCATCTGGCTGTGGAGTTCAACAACTTGATGCAACCGATTGGCCCCAATGAACCAAAGCTTTCATCTCAAATTAAATGTCTATTGAGGGATCCAACATTTGCTCTTCTTAGCGTTTTCGTTCATTTCATTTTGTCTTAATTTGATGCCAAATTTAAGGTTATTTGAAAGGATAAATATACAGAATATGTTGACGGTTTGTTTAAAAATTCCTTAAGCATTTTAATATTCCCAATCGAACTTATTGTGTTGGCAGTTCTTAACCAAATGGAGTTTCTAAATATAAATGACATCTTAGTGAAGTGTGTCTATTAATTTGACCAATGGAATGCCAAATTTTTTTCGGAAGATGTGCTTTTACCGTTAATTTTTCTTATAAATTATATGTCATCACAAATTCTAGATTTTGGGACTCATTTTCGGTTTAAATTGGTTTAATCAATCCTTTCCAATCCTTCATGCATAAGGTTTTCGGTTAAGTTTCTTATGTATATCAATCTCAATTCATAGGTGTGACATTATTCTAATTCTTTCCCAAATGTTCATATTGTTGAAAATGAATATAATCCTATAAATAATCTTGGTCTTCTCACTCCCTTTGTAAAACAGTTATAACATGTATTCAGCATCAATTTTCAAACACATGTATCTTATTTTAAACTATCTTCTTATTATTATTATTTTGTTTCTACTTTGTTTTGTTATATCTACTCTTTAAATATGGTAGGATGCACTTGATATTCCTACCATATTTATGAGATGAGCAATTATTAATGAGCAATTATTAATGAGATGAATACATTATAAAAAGTGATACTCAGAGTTTAGTCGTGCTTCCATCTGGAAATAAGCATGTTGGTTGCAAAGATGAACTATATTCAAGTTCTCTCTTGTTCTACGAACTATGGTTTGCTTTCATATCAATTAGATGTAAAAAATACATTTCTACGTGATGATTTAAATGAATAGGAATATATGAAAATTCTATATGTTTCTCTTCCCACCAAGCTGAACATAAAATTTGTAGAATAAAATATGCTCTATATTATTTTGAAGCAATCTACAAGAATATGATTTGAAATATTTACGCAGGTTGTAATCAGATTTGGCTACTTTTAAAATAGTGACAATGTTATTGTATTCATTCACAATACTACAAGTAAGGAAGGCAGCCTTAATTGTATATGTTAATGCTAGTGTCCTGTAGGTGTTGACGTGGAAGAAATACATATTTTGAAGTAGAAGCTTGCAATTAAATTCAATATTAAGGATCTAAGTAATCTATAATATTTTTTATATATTTAGATTAACGGAATATCCATTGTAAGAGAGAAAACAAAAGTGCTTCAATATAAGTCAATTGTTACTTTTATTAAATTAGGTCTTCGATTGAATATAAAAGGTAATCAGGGAGCATGTCTAGATATACCAGTACAATAGGCTAATAGGAAGACTAACTTATTATTTCAATTAGACCTGAAATTTCATATATGTTATTGTGGTTATTCAGTTCATAAATTCTCCTATAAAATTACTATATATAAATTATTTGTCGTATCTTACATTGTCTTAATGGAATCACTGTAAATGATATTTTATTTTCATATCATAGTCATTTATAACTCAATATATGAGTAGATTTTGATTGAACAAAATCCGTAAATGATAGGATGCATATTTCTTATACTTGTATGTTTCTTTGGGAGTATTTTTTTTAAGAAGCAATAAACAATATTTAGTTGCTAAATGTAGTATGAGTGAAATACCCTCGAGCTGTCTTATGTTGTTATTGTTGGTTGTCTAAATTTATTATTGAGATTGCTTGGCTAGTTTAGAAGATTTGTGTCCCAAGTTAAGAGGAAGTGTTCTAAGGATCATATTTTATTCTATTTTATTTATGTAAAGAAAATCTATGAGGAATAGGAGAATAATCTAGACCTTTTTTAATTATTAATAAAACTATAAATTTTGTATTAAGGGGTTAACTATTTTAATCCTATGTTTAGAGAAGATATTAATGTAGAACAAAAATTTTATGCTTAATAAGATGATATAACATGGATACTAATTTTTGTAATATTAAGATGATATTTTAAAAGATTTTAAAATTCTCGCATGATATATAGCATCTTATAACCTCTTAAAACTTTATTCATGTACTTTTTTTAAGAACTTTAAAAATCCCACATTTTATACTTAAAGTAATTAATTATATTACCAAAATAAAGATAAATTTAAAAAACCTTAATCAAACACTATGTCTGAATACCTAAATCAATCCTGGTGGTTTTTGAAAGCCACCAGCATCCTTAATATTGGATACCCCATCTTTAAAAGCCACATATTATTCGTACTTTTTGCAAAATCATCAAGAGAGGGGAGACATGATGCAAAACAACATTAATTTCAAGTCATTGATACATCACTCAGAAAGAGAATTCCAGATTTCAATATTCTACATGGCACAACGTGCATCAGAAACCCTACTTGATCAGCTAACTAAATTGAGTTACAAACATTAAAGAAGTGGGTAAACCTACATGTTGGTGGGCTGATAAATAGTCGATTGTCTTCAGCCAAAACAAACAGGGATAAAAGGATATTTGACATTTTTTTTCTTGAATATGGTCAATAGCAAAACTTATGTCGTTAAAGTTACATTAATGTCAGTTGACGTGTTTCTGTTACCTGATGATGGCAATGAAGACCAGTTGTTCCCCATGAAGGATGGGGATGAAAGGTTTGGTTTTGGATCTGCACTTGAAACTGGAATAGCATCAGTTACAGTTGGTATGGATGATATGACTGACTCGTGCTTCTGTTTCTTGGGCTTCTGCTCGTGCTGGTTTCCTGTCAGAAAACTGCCTACTACGACCTGAAAAACACACCGGTAGAAGTGAATAGAGATGTCATAATTCATGCTGTAATTCAGAAAGTAACGAATGTGTGATAGCTTGTTAGATGTAAGCAAGGTACTGTCAAGAATGTCAATTCCTTTCTGAGATTTTCTGTGTAAGTATTGCTCTTTTCTTTTCCTAAAATGAAATGGAATCATAAAGCCAAACCTGCACAGGACTTGCAGCAACAAGTAAACCAGCAACTCCACCACCTACAACCCTTCCATCTGGACTTGCTAATGAAACACTCATCCCACCGGATCTGCTCCTTGTTCCTCCACTTTCACTTGGCATAAATGATCCAGATAACGACAATATCTCAAAACGGCCCTGCAAGAGCATCAAAGTGAAACGGAATATCCATTGTTAGTTAAATAAGATAATATTAGACAGCATGCTCCCAAAACCTAAGGAATTGTGCAATAACAGCATGGAATACAGGTGCAAGTTTCTACTAGTTATCATGCCCAATCTACAGATAATTAAATGCAAAATCTTCCACCTACTAAGAATCCTAATTTTTATCTGTTTTGGCTATGTTAATTCAAATTTCCCTAGACCTTCTGATTTCGTTGCAAAAATGTTGAACCTGTTTTGCCAAAATGTTTCGCACAGATAGCTTGAGGCACAATATACACCCCCGCCCCCCCTAAATTACTCTCAGTGAATCACTAAAATCTCACCATCGAGTTTTATTCAAGCAAGAATATGTACAAAAGTAATGCTTCACAAGGTAAACTCAAAGAGCATAATGTTAATATCAACATAGAACACCTTTAACTGTGGATAGTCTAGAATTTCTACATGATTGGCTTTGAACTTTATTTAATGTGATTTTTGCTATAAAATTCATAAACAGTGTTTCGCCAAAAAACAATCCCCTTTTTATGGCTGCAAATGGAAGATTCAAAAAACATACCAAATGTACAATTGCAACAGATATTCATCATAGAAAACTCAGAGGCTACTTATCCACACTGAGTTATGCCAAGCTAGTTTGAGTGTAATGTGTCATCAATCCTATGTATTTGTATCTTGCTCACAATCATAAGTCAAATGTCAATCATGGTATTGTCATAATACCTCCAATCACATAATATTAACAACACTTCAAGATGCTGAGTAGAACGGTAGGAAGAATGAAAGGGTTTTGGTGGAAACTAATAATATTCACTTTTAACATATGTTGGGGTTTGGATGGAGCCTAAGGGTGTGAATCCAAATAATCCAAATTATAATATTTTGAAGTAAATGATTAAACATTTTCATTGACAAAGATACATTTTAATTCAAAATTTTCTAATTCGAGTTATCAAATTACCTAAATGCACACCCCAATGGAGCCTAATATACATTAATTTGTAGATATAAACTTGCAAGGTCATGATGCATGTGTGCACTACGATGAAGCAATCCGACGTGTTTTCAAATTTGATGTGCAAGTTTTAATTCAAAAAAAAAACTGTATGATACATAACTTTCATAAGAAACACCTCTCATTCATAATAATATTGCTGGTGCCTTCTTCAGTCTCTCCATAACATGTGAAAACTATAGGATGAAATAAGATTCTAATTTAAGAGAAATTAAACAACCTAGATTAAACCATGCACTTATGTTATGTATGCCAAATCTATGCGTGTAAAGATTCTTCAACCACGCTTTTACGGCAAAATTCAAAAAGGAAAAAAAAAAATCATTCTATTTGTACCAATTTAAAGTTATCACCTCATATGTCAATGTACCTCCATAAGAATCAGGCTGACGAAGTGTAACACTAGAAATCACCCCATTCGCTGATAGCAGTGTTGTTGGATACCTCAAACCTACTAATGCTGTAAATGGGAAATTAATATAACCAGTTCCACTCAATTTTGCTCGATTTCTATAGTAGTGTTGTTAAACTTATGACAAATAGTCCATAAAATCTTTTTCTCAAAAATCAAATTAGAGCATATCAACATGAATACTTATCTTGCTTTGAGCAAAATTGTATTCTGTGGAACATTGGTAAATATCTGTTTCTAAAGTAAAATATTGATAAACACAGTATACGTTCTTTGCGAAGATAGTTTAATCTCTACTTGTAAAATAAAGTAGAGTATTAAATTGAAACGTATTCCCCTCAAAGTTCACCTTACCGCAAGACTCTCAGCAACTAACTTGACACTTCTGATAATAGCAGTTTCATTGGTAAAATGTCTGGAAAAAAAGTTTCAGCAAACAGTTAAGAAAATTATAGGAATTAGATAAGAGGATTTGAGTTCAAAAACTTCACCTGTTATCGGACAGACCACCAGTTTTCCAAACAATTCAGGTGCAACAAAGTTCGGAAAGGGTGGCTACAGTAACTATGAGCCTCGAAATCTGTTCATGCTCCCAAGAAACCTATTTGGTTCATGTTTCATAATTCTATTATTTATAAAAAAAATATGTATAACAATAAAAAAGGGGGAAACAGACCAGAACAGAGTGTCCAGATCTTGCCTCGTAATTTCTAGGGAAATTAAACACCTGAGCTTCTTCTCCTTACTCGACTGAATTTCATCTTACTCGACTGATCTTTAGCAACTTGTTCTTCCTCACGCAATTGAAGTTCTCCGTTCGTCTTCGTCTTTAGAATATGTGGGATGTTTAGAACTCAAATCAAACCGTTGGAATGCAAGTAAACATACAAATCCTGACCCGTGATTACCAGAAAACAAAATTGATTTATCAACCAGACTGTAAACTATTAGAAACTAAAAAAGTCAACAACAAAAATAAAAATATTTAATTAAATTCTCATTCCATTACTTCCAAATAAACATACAAATCCTCAAATCCTAACAAATGATTATTCAAAAAAGTAAAATTGAACTATCAAGACTGGTAAACATTTTCATATTAATTCTTAAACCAGACAAATTAAGTTGCCAAAAGTTCCCCTTTATAGGTTATGAGATTATGACATATGACTTTGAACTAACTCAGACACAACCTGATTAATAAAGAGATGAAATGATATATATCAATCAGAGAACTTTACTATAATGATGTTAAAATAATAACAAAAATAATAATAATGTATACTCTTTTGTCTTGAAATAAACCCTATAAGTTCCACTAAATACAAGTATATAATCTCTAAATCATCATTAAATATAACTAATGCAGAATTTCAACGGAACTAGTTCACAGTCGACATTAAATATAACTAATGTAAAATTTCAATTGAAACAAGACTTCTGCCATATTTTAGAGGACAGTTATATAATCTCTAAATCAATTCACGAATTGAAAGTAAACTTCCAACATAAGTTCACTAGCTGTGGGAGCTGTGGGAGCAAGGGGTAGAGATTATTCCGTCAAGCAGGCTTATCAATGAATTTAGGAAACTCGGTGCAAAGTAAGACCAATGTAGAAAACACTTTTATCAATTTCGCTTCAACCACTAATTTCATTTTTTATTATCACTTATACAATGATTGATGTCAAATTTTGATGAAAACTTCACATAAACCCTCTCTAAAAAGCTTCAATTATCGTGCTCTAGAACTACGGGGATGCAATTTTGCAGTTAAAAAATTGCATGTATTCGGCTGCATAATATGTTGGGACGGAAAGATGAAATGGTTGATACTTAGAAAATGTTTGGACTAAGAGTTACAAGAGCTGATAAGAGAAAATAGACTTTTATTGAAAATTTAATACTTAGTAGTGGCATTTAAATAATCAGTACTAGTTAAATGCTACTAAAACACTAATTTCTAGTAGTGTGAAGATCTCGACTCAACAGAACAGCCTCACGCGACCGACTAGAACCCTATCTGTGCGACGAACCTCTGTGCCACGACGAACGTGAAAGTTTGCTGAACGTGCAGCAGCCGCGACGAACCAGCAGCCTTCGCCTGTGCAGCAGCCGAATCCCATCCGCAAAACAGCCGCGACAACTGAGTTTCCAGCCAATCTACAACCAGCTTCTTCGAGGGTTGGTTTTAGCACCAGCCAACTAAAGCTCTGCAGGGCTCAATAAAGAAACAGAAACCACACAAGAACTATATGGTTCGAAAGAGTATGAATAGTAGAATGAAGTCCTAATAGCACAGTCCTCGATTGGCCGGTTAAGTCGTCGAAACCGGCCCTGTAGGTGACGGTTGCAGTGAAAAATACAGAGCTTTTTTTAATATTATTCAAGTAATAACAATAAATAAATAATAACAATTCCAAATCCTAACTACTATTATTAATTTCTTGTTCATTATTCGTAATTATTGGCATAGTTCTAAAAAATTCATGTTTAGAAGGTTAGTATAATTGTATTAGTTAATGTAAAAAAATTCATCATCTATTCAAATGTTTTTTGTACTTTGTTTATCCATTATTTTTACATTTCAATACTTTTCTGTCGTCATTTTTTAATGAATATGCACAATTCTATTTATAAATTGACACACTTACATCTTATAGGTATAGTTTTATTTTTCACAAATTTATCCAAGTTAAATTAAGAAAACTACATATACAAGTTAAATTGAAAAAATTAAGTATACATCAACGATTAAATAATTTGTAAAACAACTGCACAAACATTTTCTAAATTCGGTAGAGCCTCCGTTATATTGAATGAGTTATATGAATATATACAAATATATGTGAAAAGGTAAAATTTTGTGAATAATTATTTTGTTGTTTTAATATATACATCGTCCAATTCTATTTAACTATTTTATTTCGAATTACGATGATATACTTAAGTGTCATAAATAATAAAATATTCTTTTAAATAACTCCAACATAACTATATATTGATGTAATTTTTAATTTATTAAATTATGTTAAATATTAATGTAACTTTTAAATTATGTTTATACTTTATGTGTGTCACTTAAGAGTTCTAATAAATTTTTATATTTTCTGATAAGGGCATGATGCATACTAATGCTATTTATTGCTGCATGAGAGTTTTGGAACAGACTGTTAACTAGAAAGATGAGAGAAGGACTGAAGAACTGTATGCTAAAGTTATTGGTTTTTTTTTAACAAAACATTCCCCCTGGTCAGAGTATATGAAAAGTAATAAATGGCAACTAGCGAGATAAAGGTCTTTAATAACTGACAAGTCATCTTTAGTGTGGAAATGATAAAAAAGTAATGTCTTTTACCGCCACAGTGAGAAATGGATATTGAAACTTAGGTTGTGTAATGTTGAAAGTACATGAATTATACATGACATAAATATTTATCATTTGCGTTCATAATTTTGTGCATAATGAGGATATTTCGTGTGTAATGAAGATACTGTAATTCATCTACTTCATCTGTCGTAAGAGGAATCTAATATAAATTATGAACCTTTAAGCCGATAGACTAATATGCTATTTTCAAATCACATAAACGACTAAAATGATTTTTTATTTAACAAATAAGTGTCACGGTATACCTTAACATTTAAATTTAACCGGACATAACATGAGAGACTTAGTTGTTTTTAAAGTGACAATAGATAGACTAAACTTGTTAACTTCTTAGTAGAGGGGCGTACAAGATAATCTCGCTATAATAGAGAGACCAAAGTAGCGAACGACCTATAATATTTATCTACTTACAATATTATTTAAATTTGAACATCTTTCAACAACAACAAAACCTTATCAATATGGAATATGGATTTATTATTGGATATCATGAACTGTGGTACTAGCAAAAGAATCAAAAACAAAATTATAATGACAGTATGAAAAGCCCGATGCTACAGCTCAACAGTAAATATAGCCACGAAGATTTCAGACTACTAAATTTCTTGAACTTGCCTGTCCCGGGAAAACCAAATGATGCATATAATATTAAAACGAGATCTGCGGATAGCTTCAAAAGAGCCAAAGTTCCAAAAACCAAACATACAGCGAATGCAATAATAGCCTTATTCTCCATGGAGGTCTGACTCTCTCGAACCTTTTGAACTTGTGATCTGCACATAAAAAGCGAGATCCAATGGAAGTAAAAAGGCTCGAGCTATATACAATTTTCTCCTATTCAATCAGAAAGATTAACGGATAGACCACCACCTTCACAACTCATGCGAGAGCGAACATAAATAAGGAAAAGGGTGCTAAGAGAGAATTAATATGGACAGAAGAAATTGCTCCATATCAAGGACAACAAATCCGAGAATACATGTCATATGTTGAAGAGTGAAACCAACCTGAGAACAGAATCGTGCTTTAATATCATATCCAACTGCATGGAACAAAAAGACTTCCACAAAGTAAGATCTGCAACATTTTCAGCCTGAAAATTCAATAATGTAATGTGATATAAGGCATTGAAGTGTTCGGTATTATAAACAAAAGTAAGATCGATTAATTCTCATACAATGACCCGCTGATTTTTTAGGAGATTATCCATATCAAATCTGATCTGCCGTAGTAAAAGATCTTTCTGTTGTATATCTTTATCAAATTCTGTAAAAATACTGCCATAACTGATATTTAGCTCTTCCAAGTATTTCTCTAAAACGGATAAGCTTAAATCTAGTGATCGAACTTTCTGCATCAGTATCTTCAGAACAGTGTCCCCACCAGCCATTCTGCCATTTTGGTGATGGCGTAAATCTTCAACCGGATCAGGTACATCATTTAGTACAGTTTTATGACAAGAATCATCTTTCTCCACCGAACAGTCAGGCCGTCTTTCTTTGATATTATTTTGATGAAAATGATCACTCTCAGTCGACTCAGTCTGGGAGGACCTAGATTTCTGGTTGCCAGTTCCTTCATCAGATGCAAAAAGATTATTTGGAACAGATATCAAATTTTCCAGCATTCTCTCAATTGCATCCACTCCATATATTTCAATAGAACTTAGTGTGCAGTAGAATTCTGAACCGTAATGGCTTAGAAGACTCAATTGCAAATATCTAACCCACTTTGGCTCCCCAAGAACAAATCTTTGAGCAACCTTCACATTTGATGCGGTAAAATTCCCAAGTTTGATCCATGCATCTGTTGGATATACCATACTGCCATATAGTTCAAAATCTTTCACATTAGAGGAGTGGTGTTCAAAATTAGCAATTTCAATTGTATCTACTAAAGTTTCTTCTGAGAGTTCTAGAACGACAAATTTCTCTTCCACAGAACATGGGTTCCGCAGGTATTTGTCTTTGTTTCTGCCTAGAATGTTCGAGGCACCCTTAGCTTCTTTGTTAGAAGACAGACCCTTTGCACCATTTGAATATGAAGCATAATTGTAATCTTTACCTCCAAGGTCCACTCCATGTGTTAAGCTTCCAGCATGACCGATTTCAGATTTACCTTTAGATTTAAAATCTTTCAGCAACATCTTTGTATAGAAGGAATTGGTATCTTTCAATTCCCGATTCTCTATAACAGGTTGTCCACTTTCTCCCAGCTTAGCCTCATCCCTAGTTGATGTGTCAACCGAAAGCCCTTCAGATCCATCTATATCCAAAGGAAGGACGGAGATAAGCAAACTAAACAAAGAAAACCGGGTTAAGACAGAAAGTTCCATTATTTGAATTCCCAAGATAAATTGGATTACATTCAGAAAAAAGCACAAACATGGGCTACTACCTTGTTGAAGGAAAACCATTCCGCTGCTGGAAGATTATCACCTAGTTTACAAATGATTCAAATAACTAAATCCAGTGGCTAAGGTTTCATATTCTAAACTGACTCAGTGTTCTTTTTTCAAGGATATTATCCATAGTCTGCAAGAAGATGACCTCAATTCTACCGCTTTGATTGATTACGTCTAATTTATGCTTTATTGACTGGCAAATAATTCACAATGGCATCACGATGTGAATGTTGTCAGATGGGACAATGAGTCCTGATGGTGATGAAAACAAGGCCAATAGAAAGATAACTAAATTATTCTTCCAGTTGGGCATTTCAACAAACATCTATGCTGCAACAAAAAATATACCCAAATACAGATGGTGAGCTTAGTTGATTACCTCTGTAACCGTCACCATGACTGACGAATAAGAGGACAACCCAAGACAGAGCGATAACATAGAAACTTGTAGTTTTAACCATAGCCGTCTTCTTCATCGTATTCAAAGCTATACTTTGCAGGAAAATGTAGATCTTGCAGCAACAATTAGGGGTTATGAGGTTTTTAAATCAAAAACATTGTAACTGTGGCACCAAGGACTTTCTATGTCAAAGAATTGTAATGGGAACATAGGCACAGATTTCTAGCTCAGTCACATAAAAGTACTTATCACGATGTCCCATTGCCAGAAAATATAATCTATGTCGGTAGGAAAAGTTAAAGATTTGATTATCCTTATTTGTAATGTTGTCAAATCAATTATTACTAAAAGAAAAAAAAAACTTAAATTTATGGACAATTCGTCGATATATATAATCAAACTAATATAATACAAACATATTATATAATTTATTTTATAAATTTAAGATAATAAACTAAAATATAATTAAACATATAAATTAAATAAATATGTTAATGTTAATTTTTACTTTACAATATTAAAAGTTATTTAAAAATATATAAGTATATTTTTCAAATATAATAAGTTAAAAAAATTTGACAAATATTTAGGAACTTTGATTCACGTATAATTCATCTAATGATTCGTAAACGAAGTATACGTGCTTCTTAGATATGTATTGTTTAGACATAATATTTTTCAGATATATTTTTTAATATATATGATAAATATTAATCTTAAACTTTTAAACAAATACAAATTTTTAATATGTACTAAATTAATAAACAAGTGCGAGTCAAAGTCAAATGTATGTATTACTAAATAATTTTTTTTTATGTTTATATGTTTTTAAATGGTGTAAAATCAAGAACAAAATAAACTTAACATATAGAAGATAATAGTATCAATCTTATTTCTTCTTCTATTTGTGTGAAATATAATAAAAAAATCTTCATATTTATAGGACTAATTATTGTATACAAAAAGTCAAGAGTCATCAATAATTAATCACCAAGAATTAATTTTCTTTACGAATAAATAATGTCTTGAAGATGAAGAGCCTTATAAATTAAAAATCCTTCACGAATGAACATCCACACAATTCTAG
Source organism: Melianthus villosus (assembly GCA_036897605.1). Taxonomy (NCBI): domain Eukaryota; kingdom Viridiplantae; phylum Streptophyta; class Magnoliopsida; order Geraniales; family Francoaceae; genus Melianthus; species Melianthus villosus. Next base: position 12,162 of record JAYMTC010000377.1, read on the forward strand.
AATTTTTATAACACTCTCCCTTAGATGTCTTTTGTACAAAAAATATGCCTCGTTAACACTTTACTAGAGAAAATCTCACTACAGGAAACTGGACTTTTTGAGACGGTAGCAAAACCGTCTCAAAAAGTCCTCCAACCGTCGCAAAAG
>JAYMTC010000378.1:0-12307 GCA_036897605.1 Melianthus villosus
AATAGGTTCTCATCCCATTATAATTGTCATGTCAAAGAATTATAAAAGAGGGGTAGCTGGATCAGAGCGGGAGTTCGCCTAGCTAGAGTAAGTGCAATAGCTTTCTCTGATAGGGGCTTTTTCTTCAAGCTCCGCTTGCTGCTCACTTGTTGTCTACTAAAAGAACTGTGTCGTATAACTTCAATTTCATTCAAAAAAATCTTATTCAGATATCCTAGCCGTTGGAGATCTCCCACCAAGTCTTGCTCCACTGCCCTTGAGAGTTCGTCCCGACCAGATTTTATGTGTTGTTATCATATTTGCCTTATCTGTTCGTCTCAAAACTGCATGCCTACTCTATTATGTTTTTTTGCTTGTTTTTATGGTGTTTCTAGTGACCCTTCATTACAAACTGATGTGGGGATTGGGTTTTTTTTTGCCCGTTCTTTTTTTGCCTCAACAACTTTGCTTTGTTCTTTTCTTGGCCACAACTCTGCCCTGGCCTTCACATGCTCTCCTATATGTGATTTTATGAGTTCTTTCTTTGTTTTTTCCTCTGCATAACCTTTTCTCCTGTGGTTGTGTTGGGTGTTGTCGTCAAAGGTGAGCCGAGCGCTCGCCAAGGCACTCGAACCCACCAGACGAGCTCCATCGCCTGAACATATTCTAAGGCAATCTATGTTAGTAATGCGACAATAGCACGCTTGAGGTTGGGGCGTCGGAGATGCTACACTTAGTAATACTTCTATTTGAATGCTTAAAATTTATATAAATTTTTTGTTAGTCACAATTTTACAATTGTTTAGATATCTGTATATTTCTAGAGACTTATTTCAATTAACAATAAAAAGATAGTTGATGATAATCAAATGCGAGATAGAAATGATGTAGTCGATTTGATAAATACAAAAGGAGATGGTCATAAATCAAATGGTGGAGAAAATTTGTGTACTAGTTGCTATTTTGAAACTTCAATACTTCCATTTCATGTATGGTACATGTATTTCAAACTTAGTGTATTGTGTTACTCAGGTGAGCACCTAGAGGGGCGCCTTGAGTGTAAAAGGGTCCCGGTGCCTTGGGGCTACCTAACACTTTTGAAAACACTGGTTGTTTCATTGGATTGAGTACTCCGTTAGTTGACTTTTTTTTATTCCTTTTGATGATTATCGGGACTCGTTGATTTGGTGGTGGTGCCTTTTTTACGTTTTTCTGTCATGGATACATACACCTAATTTTAGGTGATTTGAAGTTATTTTTCTTGTCTCGAAGATATAATTACCCGATTCTATGAATTTGAAGTTATTTTGCCTGATTTTAGGCAATCTTGAAAATATGGTCATCTCATTCTAGGTGACTTGAAGTTCTTTTATCTGATTATAGGCAAAAAAAAGTTATTTGCTTAATTCTAGGCGATCTTAATGGTTTTTTTGCCTGATTCTAGGTGTTCTTGAAGATGTTTTTTTTCTGATTTAAGCAATTTTGTAGCCCGATTTTAGGCGGTTAATTTTTTATGAAAGATCTCAGATGGTTAATTTTTTTATGCAAGATTTTAGGCAATTATAAAGGTACATTCACCTGATTTTAGGTGCGCAAATCTTGTGGATGTGGGATATACTACAAAGACTTTTGATTTAACACTTGCAATTTTTGAAGGTTTTTTTCCGGCAAGTTGTGTGTACTATTGATTTTGCGCGCTTCAATTTCAGGAGTATTGGATATTGATTTTTTTAAGATCACGATGGAACTAATTATGAAGATATTATTAGTAGTTATTATTATTATATATATATTTAATGAGACAATATATTAGTTCCATATATATGTTTGTTCTTCTAGGAATTTCTTGTGGAGATTGGCTAATGCCGAACCGTGTAATTTATATGTATTCATTCCAATATTTTGACCCTTATATATATTTATAATATACTATGATTGGTGATTGATACCTTGTCATGTGTGTCCCGAGTTACTGACATATTTCAGTTCCGGCAGGATAATTCTCATGGAGTTGATCGTGAGAGGTCGAGGAATCGCGATAGGGATCGAGATCGTGAGAAGGACCGCGATCGACATTATGGCTATAAGGAAAGAAGTGGGAGGGACTACAGAGGTAGAGAAAAATATGATGAGAATGACCGTCATCGGAGTCGCAATTTTGACAGGTCATCACATGCTCATTGTCTTTTTTAAGATATTTACCATTTCATCACTAGTTTAGAGCTGATTTGGTTATGCAGGGTTGTCCTATAATGTAACTTGGTTATCTTAACCTACCTTGTCCTGAGTAGAATATCCCAAGTTTCTACTCACATATTTTTTCTAATGTGCCAGTCTCTCATAGTGCCTTTACTTCTTTAGACATGTAGTTATGACTTAAACATGTACATCCGATCTGATTATATTAAATTTGTTCTGCCCATGCAGACATCGGGATTATGATCGAGATGCAGAAAGGAGACATCAATCTAAATCAAGTTCCCGGACAAAGGATAGATCTAGGAACAGATCTAGATCGCGCTCTCCTTCCCGGTCTCCTACAAAGAGGTTCGTGGTAATGTGATATAAGCTTAAAAATCTTTCGAAAAAGTTTGATTTTTTACTTAAATTTTCTTTTGTTTCATAACAAGCGCTTTTGGACTCCTAAGTAATTTGGATGTTGTTTGTGCACATGGCCTTCTGTTGTTCACTTGTGGATTATATTTATGGGTTATATTCTGCATCCCAATTCTTGATGGTACAGTTGGAGAGAAATGGTGAACCACAAAAAAGACCCAAATATGCTGCTATGTGAACTTTCTTTATAGTTGGGTGGCTTTAGGAAAGCTTACTGAACAAAAGACCTTCTATTGGAAGATAATGTGGGATAGGGTAGACAACTGTATGAGTATAATAAGGTGAGTGGCTGGTGGATCTTTGCTCCTAGAGATAAATGAAAATTGTTGATAATACTGGCTAGGCAGTCTAAATGTTTGTAGTAAGCTATATTTTTTATTTTGTTGGAAAGAGAAGGTCAACAGAAAATATAATTTTTTGGAGAACTTCTAGGTAGCTTTTATTTCCCTTCCATCCTCCTGTAATCAAACTGAGCATTAAGTATCACCAACATTAATATTAGAGAGCATCCTAAAGTGAGTTATTTCATTTTTATTGTGGATTTCCTTGGAGGAATAGGAATACGGAGTTTCCTCTCAATCATAATTGGCCAAGGCCATATGGTTGTCCGTGATTATGGATCAATTTAGATTTGGTATTCCTTTCCATGCATGTGGACTCGCCTACATGCAATAGAACATATATGGCTTCTCAATTAGGTCTTATATTCTTTTAACCAAGCTTATTCTTAAATAATTCTTTCTATTTTTTCGAATTTAGAAACAAATTTCAAACTAACAATTTCTCCTATGGATAATGCAAAAATTTGTTATGGGAATGGAAGAGCGAAAATGCACTGGGTGCTGTTTGATATTATTGAAATTAATAGATATTTCGAACACATTATCTTGATAGTTATGGATATTTTCTTTGCTTCATGGTGAACACTTAAAATTATTATGTGATTAGAAAAACTTGTAGCAAGTATTCAGCATCTCTACTTACAAAAGTCTGAATGCCAGAATATCCGACTTCTGCAGTTGTTATAGCCGGCACTGAAATGATCATGATTACTGTATTATATAGACATTTATGTTCTATGTACAGCTCATATGAATCATACTGTAATCTGGCCATGGGCCTTTGCCAACAGTGGAATCCTGGGTTGCACCTTAATATCTAACTATCTTTGTTAAATTTATTGTATCAGCGTCCTACTAGTTTTGGTTACATTATTGATAGATTTCATTGTTTTCTTATAGACTGGCTTGCTTAGTTACTTTTTCGAAATTTTTGTTTGTACTGTTATGTATGTTCATTATTTGACAACGTAAACAAGTGTGCATTTGTATGTAGTTTCAAATGATGTTCAATTCTCTATTGCGCTGTGTAAGTCTATGTTTTCTTCAGCAAGCGAACAAGTGGTTTTGATATGGCACCACCTGCTTCGACGCTGCAAGGTGCAGGTGTCCCAGGTTTGTAGCTGATGCTCTTTCTGCTTTTAAATTTTATTTCCACTGTCAGGCCACAGTATTTTCATCACTTAGTTATAGCATTCTGATTTTCCAATAGTTGCGGCACTGTTAAAATTTACTTATTCATTATGGAGACTGAGAATGATTGTTGTTTTGGCTGCTGTTTGTGGTTGTTTGTGTTTTATGTTTATCGTTAAGAAGGCAATATTGGTTTTCATGTCCCACTGTGCTACCCATCAGAGTGACTGCTGTAGATTTTATGTTCGACGAAGAACCAATGCATCAATTTGCTGGATCATGTTCGTCTTCAACCAGCACCACTTGCCATTTGGTAGATTTACAAATATTCCTATAGCCTGCAGTAAATGGAATTCATTCTGTATTTTAATGTTTGAATGGTATAATGTAGGTTGGATATAGGGCTTCTTTTCATGCGAGTCAATGTATTAGTTTTGTGAGGCAATCCATAGTTCTATGATTTTTAAGGCTGTTTTTTTCTCAAATTTATATCGCAGTGATTGATTTTCATTTGCTTATTTGGTGATCCTTCAATGTTTATTCTTTCTCGTTGTGTTAAACATCAGGGCAACTGCAATCTTTTCCTCAAACATTACCAGGAATGCTAGCAAACATATTACCTTTTGGAACAGTTCAGGTATGCGCGTAAAATTTATAAGCTATTTTCTTTTTGATATCTTCTTTGTCTGACAACCTTAAAATCCTAAAATTGTTTCAGCTGGGTGCTCTTCCCCTTATGCCAGCCCAGGCCATGACTCAGCAAGTAAATCTTTACTGTTTTATTTGTGTAATTATATTTTAATATATGATGTATGTCTGTAATGATGTATTTCATTTTCTTGCATCTATATGTCTATTGCAGGCTACAAGACATGCACGCCGAGTTTATGTTGGCGGTCTTCCACCCTTGGCTAATGAGCAGGTATGTTTTCCGTTTGAGTCACTTTTCCTCTTTACCATCAACCAATATTCTGTTTCCATAAATTTACAATTTGGATGTGGCTGGTTGGAATTGTACATTGAAGGCCTTTTTTTTCACTTTTAATAGCAGTTACACATAGCCTAATCCTGCTTTCTTTCATTGAATATGTAACGTACATTTTTTATACGCAACTTCAAATAATTTAAGTTTTTTTTTGTGTTGCCTTCTTTCACAATAGTTAAAATCTTGTAAGAATTCAGCAGCACCAAGAAGCAGGAGCATGAATACCCAAAACTGCAATTAGATGAAAGGAGAAAATTCGACGCTAAAACTATGTACCATCTCAATATTTTTGCTTTTACAAAAAAATTAAAATGATAATATATTTTCATAACCGCACAAGGTGATACAGTATTTTAAAAAGTAACGTCATTTGTATGTAGATTGTATGTTATGTATTATTCTAAACTAGCTGTTAAGGAATCTACGATAGGTAGAGTCAAGGAAACATGTGAATTATTGGCACACATAGCTTTTTCTGGGCTATCCTGCGACCTTTTATGTTGCAGCAGAGCCAAAAGAATGTATAATATTCTTATTCCTACTATATTATGTTGATTTCCTTACTTTTGGAGTCTGCTTTTGAGACAGACAATTGCAACATTCTTCAGCCACATTATGTCTGCAATTGGAGGAAATTCTGCCGGCCCAGGTAGCCATTTAAATGAAAATTTGTCATTTGTACATGTAATTGTACATATGCCATCATAAGTCTCTTTATATTTGTCACGAAATTTGTCTCACAGAAAAAATGTTCTTTCAGGTGACGCAGTTGTCAATGTCTACATAAATCATGAGAAAAAGTTTGCATTTGTGGAGATGAGAACCGTGGAGGAAGCAAGCAATGCAATGGCATTAGATGGGATTATATTTGAGGCAAGTATTTCACTAAAATTCGATCTTCTTTGTTTTTTTTGTTAAAAAATTACAAGGGGAATCTTGATAGTAGGTCATAATAATGAAATCATGTTAAGAATATAAGAAAGACGTTCATTTCAATATCAGCTGCTAAGATGTTGGTCGTGCTTGAATGCCTTAGTAGTGTGCAAGTGATTTTGAGAAAGCCAAATCTATGAGTTTGTGTGCTGATAATTTATTGGATCTGCAACCAGTGGATTACAAAAGCTATTGTATTTGTTTTATGAGCAATTCAAGATAGTATTGACTAAAGTAACTACATGCACTTGGTGGTGCTGCTAAATAAGTTATATTTATTTTAAATAAATATGTTATTTTTTAATCCAAATTAGCTCCATAAAACATGTTATGAACCTAAAATTCCACGATCAGTTTCCCTTTTATTTTATTTTTATTTCTTGTATTTTATACAAATATGCGTAGATTTTATACAACTATGTTTTTATATTTTTATATTTTCATCCCTCTATGTATTATATGCACTTATTAGGGGGTTGCTGTGAGAGTGCGAAGGCCTACTGATTACAACCCAACATTGGCAGCAGCACTTGGTCCAAGTCAACCGAATCCACTGCTCAATTTAAATGCTGTTGGGCTCATACCAGGGTAAGGTGATAGTACTGTTGTTCTTTTAGCGATTATTTGGGATGGGATAGCAATATTCATTAGCATAAAACACTGGGATGCTCTGTGTAGTTCAAATCCTTTGTTTTTAGGGAGAAGGATAAGATTTATCAAAACAGTTGTAAAAGAGAAAGAAGCTTAGGTTATTCATGTTGGATAGCCAGTAAGCAATAATCAGCAATTAAATGGCCACTCTTGTAAAAAGATGGCACATGCATTTAAATAGACGAGACAACAAAGTACTTGCAATTGCCTTAATCCAATGATAGGCTTCCTCCAATACCCTTCAAATCTTCTAGTACGTGGAGCTTAATTACAGATCTGTTGCAGCACCAACAGTCCTCAAGTAACAAAGACAAATGAGATAAGTGTTCCAGTCCTGCCTAGCCATAAAGAATGCTTGAATTACAGTTGGGAATCAATTGACTAGGGTTATATGTTGACATGCAAACAGACAATCTATTATCTGTAGAGATTTTTCTTAGTGTTTCATTTGAGAACATCCTGGAAACTTGAATTCTTCTCAGTATTGGAGTTTTCTCATACATTATCAATCATAAAAATAACTATGTTATGGTATAAGAAGAGAAAGCTCAGGCTTTCACGAGCCTCAAAGAAATTGAATTTTTATTATTCAAAGCTATGACTAGGCTGTCTTCGCATCCCATCTGTCCCATCGATTGCCAATATACAAAGTTTGGAAGTTTGTGTGAAGTCCTATAAAGATGATTGCCTCGTTCTCACCCATTTGTTGTTTCACGTACATCACATTATAATTAGATTTCAGGAAGAACTTGTTGATGAACACTAGGGAACAAAACTAAGAAAATCGGGTTATTTATTAGACAGAACGGAATTACGTCAATACAAAACAAAGCTAGTTTATTGAGAAATATTTTAAATTGCTATTTGCTTGTCTAATCTAAACCCTAGTTTTCCATTTGTATTTGGAGAACTTATTTAGTTCTTTTGTAACGTGTTTCTGTGTTCTCTGATTCATTACTATAATTTTTTCAAACACCTCCAGATGAACTTTTTGTTAGTGGTGATACATCTGGGTACCATTTAGTTTTCGAGTTCTGTACGTTCCTTTCATTTACTCTGTTATTACTAAATTGGTTTGCGGAATTTTCTTTAGTGATAATTTTCTTGTGTGATAGTTCTATTTTTTCATTGATAGTTCAATTGGTGGAGCAGAGGGACCTGATCGTATTTTTGTTGGTGGACTACCGTACTATTTTACTGAAGCACAGATACGAGAATTACTAGAGTCTTTTGGGTATGGCTCAAAATACATCTGATAGTCTTTTTAGCATCGTTTTCCTTCTTTTTGTTAATATATGTAACTCCATATGTGATCAATTACAAAATTTCATACCTTATGGATATGATAAATTTTATTTGTCGCAGTGCTCTCCGGGGATTTGACCTCGTCAAGGATAGAGACACAGGAAACTCTAAAGGTTATGGTTTCTGTGTCTATCAGGTGAATGAAGTCTATGTTATTAATTTTTATCCCTCTTGAGTTTCATAAACCTGCTTGCTTGTATGTGCACCTTCTGATTTTTTGGGTGCTGGTGAATCTTTATGTGGCTGCGTACTACCACATCCACATTTACTGTTTAAAATATAGTCTTTTTTTCCTAGTGTCCCTCTTAATGTTCCAGAAAATTCAGGATCCAGCGGTAACAGAAATTGCTTGTGCTGCTTTAAATGGCTTGAAGATGGGTGATAAAACACTAACAGTCCGGCGCGCAAGTGCTAGGTTGGTGTTTCTAATTAAATGAGCTCTAACATAGTTACTATCCAGGGATAGCATACTTCTACTAATTTAGTTTGTATGGTGATCCATTTTGTGAGCATGAACTTTGCATGATATGTATACTACAGATGGTGTCAGAACCAATAGAAATTCTAGTTTTTCTGCGTTTGGTGCTGCTTATAGAATATGATTGGTTTGCCTCTCCAACAAATTGCAATGTGAAACATTCTCTATTAACATGCTTGAATTTTGTAAGTTGGTGCATGTTGGCTGATCATTTTTTCATTCCATTTACAGCAGTGATCAATCTAAATCCGAACAGGACATTATGTTAGCGCAGGCACAGCAGCATATAGCGATACAGGTAATGGAGATGAATCTATTTCCTGTTTCTGTATATTATTAATAATCTCATCATTTCAGAGTTCTATTTTTGTTTATTTTGGGTTATAGAAAATGGCCTTGCAAGCTGGTGGTGTAAATCTACCTGGAGTTATCGCACCAGGCGAAAATGAAGAAACTCCAACGCTAGTTTTATGCTTGGCAGGGGTACTTTTTGACCTCCAGTACAAAACTGGTGTTTCTTCCTTTGCACCAGTTGTACATTTTGAATCTGTTTACTTCCTGATTTCTATTGCTATAACTGATTCTGAGCTATTATTTTATGGTAAAGGTGATTACGGTTCATCAACTCGGGGATGATGAAGAGTATGAAGAAATACTAGAGGACATGCGGGAGGAATGCAGTAAATTTGGTAAGCTCATTGCAATATGTTATGCTTCTTCATAACTAGTTTTTTCTGATTTTACCCTTCATGTCTTGCAATCCATTTATTGTGATGAGACTACTGTTTCAGACCATATTCTTTTTGTATGTAAGATGTGTTTTGGAGTATGATATATATAATGGGTCCATTACCCATTTGCTTAAGCTTTTAGGTCAATTGACCATTCAACTCGATCTCAGAGCTTTGTTTACTTTACCCATGTATCTTATTGAATATAGTCCAAGCAACAAGCTCAAAGTTGGATTTTCCATGAGGAATTTACCCATATTGACCCATTAAAAATGAAGAGCATGAAGAGGATGATATACATATTGACCCATTAATAATTAGTGTAAGCCTTTTTAGGTCAGTTGGTAACCAATTCAACAAGATTTAAACTGAAGTATAAAGATAGTTCTTCAACTGGTATTTGTAAGAAATATGGGACTTAACTAATTTTCCATGTGGTTTGCGGAAGTTTTTTTTAAAGTAATTTCTAATTCAAAAGTTTATTCATCTGTAAATTCGTCAGGTTAGACATTCCATTACTTGTTTTTTTAGTTAGAAGTCTTAATAAAAGAATTCCAAATTTCGAATAATTTTATAATTTAAAAAATGGCCGACATATAACTAATGGCTACTGTGTGTATATTTATGATTAGACATAGAACCTGGATGGCATAATAGTCACACAAAAATAAAATTATCTAGAAAGGTCCCAAAAATCTCAGACATGATTACATATATGAACAAATAACTGTCTGAAAGGTATTATTATATTACTCCTTAAAACATCTTATATTTACTACTGTGGTTTACAGTCAATTAAATGTTCAAAAAAATGTGGCACTATATTTTCTATATTCAACATAATTCATGAAGAAAATTGAGTCACATCTCCTAATAAATATGAATGTGGTATAATGATTTTAGTTTCTGGATCATGGACTTTATTATTGCTAATGTATGGTAATAAGAGTTTTCTTGGTGAAATTATTAGGGAATTTGGTGAATGTCATTATTCCTCGTCCTAATCCAGATGGAGGACAGATACCAGGTGTTGGAAAGGTATTTGGTTTATACAACACATGTTAGTATGTAACTCCTGCTACTTGTGATTACCATGCTGTTGAAAAGTTTGCTTGTAAAGCTATTTAGCTTGGAAATCAAGGATGCAGTCGGATCAGTTTTGTTGCGTATATTTCCCAAGGAAATCACAGTTAACGTGTCTGTGTGGGTTGTACTATGCTTATCCAATCCCAAGGTCTTTCTGTTTATTGTTACTAGAAGTCAAGATGTTGGGGACCAGCTTAGTATTGAGAATGAATATTGAGTTGGAGACCAGCTTAAGTATTGAGAATGAATATTGAGGTGTGTGTACATTCAAATAGGACCGTGTTTGTGACCTAATTATTCTGGATTTCTGATGTACCATGTCTGGCTAGATATGATACTTAATCACAGTTATTTAGTATTAGTGTATCTTTTTTTTTTAGTACAAATAAAAACACTGCCCAATGGATACAATATGCTCATGGTAAAACTTCATATGGGTTCGATGTACTTTTTATTTAATTCGGGCATTATATCATTTAACTCCGGCATTAGCGATGTTGATCCAAGTAGGATGATTTAACTGTATATGTATTACAATGGACTTCTGTATTTATGTGCCTCACACATCATATGTAGTATTCACTGTAGATTCTTTAATTTAATACTGTTACCATCTATTGGTTTCATTTGCAGGTGTTTTTGGAGTATTCTGATACCGGGAGTAGTGCCAGTGCGAGGAATGCATTGAACGGGAGGAAATTTGGTGGCAATATTGTCACAGTTGCTTATTATCCAGACGACAAATATTACAATCGAGAATATGGCGCATGATAAGACCATCATTGGTGGGTGTTTGCAGCTGTGACACCATTTCTTATTTATAAATAAGAGAAATTACAGCAGCAGACAAGCACCAATGACATTGTTTTTTTTTCTTTCCTTCTTCACAGTGTACAGAATTACAGCAGAGAAGCACTTTCATTCTAGTAATTTCGTTGGTATTATGACTATGGATAGTTTTGATTTACCACGAAACAAGCTTGTCGTTCTCTCCGGTTATATTTAAGGGGGGCACGACAAAAAAAAATATGGTTTTCAAACTTTGGAAAATGTTAATATATGTTTATGACATTGTATTTAAAATGAGGGGTTAAATATATCTCACAATGCCTCGAATATGATTAGTCATATCTCAAATGTGGGTAGTGATACATATGGTTTAAAAAAAATGATTCTGAAAGTTATTAAAGAAATATTAAAAGGCAAATCGAAAATGTAGAAGAGAAGAGGAAGCCTAGTCATAACAAAATAACGAGTAAGGCATTCTTGGGTCATTAAGTGGTTCGTTTCCATGAGGAGGAAGTGTTGCAGCAAATGAAAATTAAGTATCAACATATGGGCGCTAAACGTTCTAAACATTTCATATTTAGGGGTCGGTTTTTGTCTAACATTTCATTAAAGCTTAATTTTGTATTTGCTTGGTTTGTAATTTGAACTACTTCAAACTTAATAAACAAGCTTGTTTTTTTTTTCTTTCCAAATATTTTACTCAATCTTTATTAATTAACCATTTTAAACTCATTGATCGCCATAATACCGGACTCCTGTACATAGTATGATGGTAATTATTTATTCCGTAAATCTTTTTAATTATTTTACTTCTTATATAATACATAAGAAATATTATCAATTCGTTATTAAAACAGAAAAATGGTTTTAAGTTATATAATAAAGGTTATTTATACCATTTGCTCTTGGACATGATAGATTGCAAGTTTAGTTTTTGAATTTTAAAATTTTAATTTTTTTATCTTGAATTTCTAAAAAAATTATAAATCTAGTCATTTTGTTAAAAGCTCGTTAAGTTAATATGTGAATAACTATTTTAAAACTAGTGACAATTTTTTTGTCCTTAAACTTTAAAAAATTAATATGCTTAGTCTTTAAATTTTGTAAAATATCAATTTTACCCTTACTTTTATAGCAAAAAATTTACTAATTTCATTTTCAAATTTAATGTTAATTAATTAAATAAATTATTAATATATATTGAAGAAAAATAAAGAGTTCTCATGCTATATTATTATTTTAAATTATAAATTTTAGAAACATATTCTAAAATTTACTAAAT
>JAYMTC010000379.1:0-12300 GCA_036897605.1 Melianthus villosus
AACCTACAAATTTATAATAAATTTTGTAATAAATACTTATAAATGTTTTTTTTAGTAATTCTTTATCATTTCATACTTCTTAATTCTTAATTTATAAACAAAATATAAGATATATAGTCAAATAGTCATCAAATATCAAATAGCAAGTATAAAGTCACTTCGAATTAATGCATGGTTCCTAATCATCTAAAAATTTGTGATTTATTAAGTAGGTCTAAAAATAGAAAAAAGAAAAAGGGAAACTGAAATAAGGAAGAAATATCATCATGGGTGGAAAATGAGTTTAGCTTGCTGTAGAGGAAAGTAGCAAACCGAACACCAACAACAGAGGTTAGTTTACTCGTACTACTTCACCTTCTCCGATTACATCTTTGAGAAAATGCTACTAATTTTGTTTTCGTTGTCGTCCTTCGTCGATCTGTACAGTTCATATCCGTGTAGTATATTAACCCCCGTAGACAGCTATAAATATGTTGTAGATCCAAAATTCGGATACAACAGTTGTTTCCATTGTAATTTCCATGTATTAGGGCCAGGTTTGCGAATTTGAGATAATAATGAGTTTATTCTCTGCAGAGCATTGCCATTAAAGCTGCGAAGTACAACTAGCTCGTTGAAATGGTGAGCTTCATCTTGTAATTTGGACTTTGATTGACTCTAGTCCATTGACTGAAGTTTGACTCCAATGAATTGGGGCTTCACCTAACTTCCAATGCTAATAGTCTTAGAATCTCAACCTAAAAGTTTTTAGGGTTTGGATATCGTACCAGTAAAAAATTGTAATTTCTTTCATGTTTTCATGGTAATTAAGTGCGTTATTTTTTTGTGAACTCCACGTTCACAAGGCGGGTACTCTCTAGTATTTGTGAAGGAGGTTCCTGGGACAGGAGCTGGTTTCTGTATAAGTTTGACTTGGTTTGCTTAGTACGTCCAGCTGGGTTTGCATTATGGGTCGTTGCTATTGGTACATTGGCTGTTTGGTTTTGAGCTGTTTGGAGAGGCTGGAGGGATAGATTTAATACTGTCAATTGGGTAAATATGCCTTCTTCACCAGCAGTGAGATGTTCTCCTGGAAAGGCACTTAGAGTGGACAATCACAAACGAGGGCGGAGTCTTGAAGGTGGATTGCTGTTCAGGGGCAAAGATGACGATCTTGCAATGTTCAATGAAATGCAGAATAAGAAAAAAGATGATTTCTTGCTGCAGTCATTCGATGACTTTGAAGATACTTTTTGTAATTTTCTTACTGATCACATTTATGTATTGATGTACAGCATGACAGTTTCCTTCTAATTAACTTCTAATACTGTTTGGCTGGTTTTCTTTTTCCCAGCAACAAAATTAAAACACTTCTCGGATTACAAGCTTGAGATTTCCATCCCCGTTTCTGGGGAAAGCAGTGACCTGTTCAATGCAGATGGTGTGAAGAATGACTACGACTGGTGGGTCACGTGTTTTATTAGCTAGACACAATTAAATCGCTTTTAGTATTAGGGCAAGCTTCTTATGATTATCTGTTATGCGTACATTTCACAAACCTTCAACTAGAACATAATTTATGGTTTCTCCTCAGACCTGACAATTACAGATCAATTAAATTAGTCAGCTTTTACTTTCAAGATAAAATAAGTATCTGACCGTGACATTTAGTCTCTCGATATGATACTCATAAACTGTTATCACTATTCCCAGTTATTGGTTCTGATGAAATATTTGCTATTATTGGATGAAAGGTTGTTGACTCCACCCGACACCCCCCTTTTTCCCTCGTTGGATGATGAGCCAGTGCCAGCTAGTGTCATATGCAGGGGCAGGCCTCGTAGTCAACCGGTTTCCATATCGAGATCATCCACGGTAGGTAGCGCATTTAGGAATGACCATAATCATGTTTTGCTGTAATATAGGAAAAGAGTTTTCTATAAAAAATGTTGCTATCTGTTCTTTATATACCTAATTGCAGATGGAGAAGAGCCAAAGAAGCAACAGAGGTAGTGCAAGTCCAAATCGCTTAAGTGCATCTCCGCGGTCTGGGAACAGTACGTTCCAGTCAAGGGGAAGGCCGTCTTTGGCATCAAATTCCAGTCCAATATCTAGTCAACGTAATACACAATTTCGCAGACCATCTCCTCCCCCAGGTAAACCCTCGATGCCAGGTCCATTGTCTACCACTCCAACTCGGGGTAGGATGAATACGAGGTCCAGTGTTAGCATGACTTCATCTAACGTGAAGGAAATTTCCCCTGTAAAAACAAAACGAGGAAGTTCTGCTTCCCCAAAAACAAAAGCATGGCAAACAAATATCCACGGTTTCTCAACAGATGCCCCTCCTAATCTTCTGACTTCGCTGGCTGATCGCCCGGTGTCGTATGTTAGGGGTTCGAGCTCAAAATTCAATCGACAATCAATGTCACCAACTGCTTCTAGAAGTGTCAGTTCATCGCACAGTCATGATCGAGATAGATTTAGTTCGCATAGTAAAGGTTCTTTAGCATCATCTGGAGATGATGTAGACTCTCTGCAAATGATTCCTTTGGATAGTGATCTCTCAGCTTCAAAGAAGGTTGGTCCATATCCCAAATCATTCGCCAAGAAGTCAGCAAGAGTATTATCTCCAAGTTCTGCACCAAAAAAATCCTTTGATTCTGCACTTCGACAAATGGTATCATATTTATGAGTTTAATTTAGTGTCATTCATGATAAGACTCTGGTTGAAATAACTATATTTAGTCTTCATATGCTTGACATATTGTTCTCTTTTGGTTTCGCTCGTTTCTACATGTGCAATTATGGAAAAATGAAATTGAAGTATGTACTTGCTTTTCATGCGGGACTGACGTAAACCTAGTTAGCTTTGGTAGAAATTTTTGTATCATTTTAGGAAATTTTCATTCTATTGTGGGGATTGCACAAATAAATGTTCTGTAAGGTACTGGTGTGGTTTTGCCATGGACATGCCCCAGAACTGACATTCTTTTTTATTGAACTGCACATCTGAAGTATGCTTTATAGTACAACATGGTTAACTCCTAATTGTTAGACTTCCATGTTACACCATATGTACCAACTAGTGTCTGAAATCTCACATGTTATCATTGTTACGCTTGAAAACTATAAAAACCAGAGAAATTGGAATGAAACTTATGGTGTGATTGGTAATATGGGTAAATGTTTATGTAACTGAATTTTTTTGAACATGGATACGCTTTAGAACTTTCCTATTGGAGTAAATGTCTCCGACTTCTAGTTTTTGGTTTCGCTCATTTCTCTATGTGCAATTATAGAAAAACTGAAATTGAAATATGTACTTGCTTTCATGTGGGAATGATGTGAACCTAGTTATCTTTGTTAGAATTTTTTTACCATTTTAGGAAATTTGTTGTATTATGGGGATTGCACACACATATGTATGTAATAGTTAGTCACATCATTTAAGGTACTGGTCTGATATTTCCATGGACGTGCTCCAGAACTAACATTCTTTGTTGTTGAACTGCATATCCGAAGTAGGCTTTATAGTTCAGCATGGTTACCTTCTTATCATTAGACTTCATGTTACAGTAAATGTTCCAACTAGTGGCCAAGATCTCACATGTTATCATTGTTACGCTTGAAAACTATAAAAAACCAGAAAAATGAATGGAACTTATAGTGAAGTGATTGGTAAAGGTGGGTAAATGATTAGGTAACTAGATTTTCTTGAACATGGATACGCTTTAAACTTTTCTATTGGAGTAAATGTCATTTTTTTCCTACTTTGATGGTCCATAATTGTGCAACTTCAGCTAAGTAATTTATTAGTTTCATAAGGTTCTATTGCTTTTGACACATTAAGTGACCAGAACTAGAGTAATAAATGCTTTTACTTATCCCTCTCAATGGCGTATCTGCTTCTATCTTTAGCTCCTCCTTATGGGATATCTGCTTCTTTTCTTTAGCCAATACAAATTATCGTTCAATGCTTCCATGATCGTTCTATTTCATATCTCAAGGAAGTAATGTTTTATGTAGGATCATCGAAGAAGTCCTCCAAAAATGTTCAGGACACTCTTATCTAGTGTCCCCAGTACCACCTTTTATGCTGGGAAATCGAACTCTCCAGATCGTCCTATGACATCTAGAAATTCCATAGTTTCAACCAGCAGTATTGCAAGTTCTGATCAAGGAGGAAGTGTACCTCACGATACTCAAGACTATGATCACAAGCATGATAATATAACAAGTGAATGTGGAAAAGTACTATATCCTGATGTTCAGGAAGAAGTATTTGTGTTTGATAATGCAGACACGATCACAGAACGTGTTCAGCATGAAATCCACGATGAGTCACTTGAAATTCAGTTTCATGACTTCAACAGAGGCTGTACAGTTGAATGTGACTCCTTGTATACCAAGGGGGAGTTTTTAGAAGTTGATATTCTTGACGATGTGGAGCTTTGCATTAAATGCAATCGCATGTATCATTCCATTTCACCAGAAGAAGGGGTCATCAAAATGTGTCCAGACTGTAGTAGAAAACAGAAAAAGTTGACCATTACTAGTCCAGAGACAACAATAGCAAGCATTGAGAATTCCCCAGAGCTCTTCACGAAAACTTTGGGAGAATCTAGAGTATTTGAGAAATCAATGCTACTGCCTGAATCACCGGAAGTTACTTATGTGGGTGAACCACAGGCTTTGCAGCATCAGGAGAATGTTAAGAAATGCCAAAATCCCCTAGACGAGCAAATCCAAAGTTTCTCAGGAAGTGATTCTGTTGCTACATTGCGAATGAAGGGAGAAGAGCAGAGGCCTGACACCCATCAGGAAGTAGGGCAACCAACTAATAGTTGTAGTCTCTCTGCCAATGACTCAGGGATTCAGCAGTTGGAGCATGTCAACAACTATCACAAGATCAAGGTTGATATTGCAGATAGTTCTGGGATTTCTGTACTGCTGAACAGATCAAGCAGTAGTAAGGAATCTGCTGTTCAAGGCAGGACTTCTACTGCCAATACTATACCTCGTGAAGATCTGTTTTATGCAAGAGACGGTGCAAACAGTATGAGAAGCTCATTTGGGCATGGGAGTGCCTCCACATCCTCTTCTGTTGATTACAGCTCAAGCAGACAAACAGAGACTCGGGTGCAGCGGCAGTTAAGTGGAAGAAAATCTGACTTGGAGAGTCACAAAAATGAAATAACCATGAAATCTCAAAGCATTGGAACATCTGTGTCTGAAGTTTCAAGTCAAAACCACCAAGCTATAGGTCTTCCAGCTAGAACATGTGAGGAAAATTCAGAGGTTTCTGTTTGCACTGCAGACCATGATGCTGTAGATGTTGTGTCTGTAACTTCTCACGAGCAAGCAGAAGCAGGCAGTATTAATAAATTATTACACAAATCAGCAATTCCCGAGGCAGATATTTGTGAGCTTGATGATATTAGTAGAACAGTGGATGAATCTGCCACAGAATATTCAAGCCCTACAGTTAGCATTCAGTTGGAGGAGAAAAAAGTAGCACCATTTTTAAATTATGAGGAGACCGAATCAAAAGGCATTGCTGAAGGTTACTTAAGAAACACAAAGAATGTCTCAAGTTTAGAAGCACCAACCTTGTGTCCAGTAGAACATACCGAGCTGAATAAGGAGGTTGACTTGGATGATCTTACTGAGGTTTCTACTCTCAAGACCTTGGTTTCATTATCGGAAATAGAATCTGAGAATCTTACTCAGAATATTGTTCATCCTCAAATTGATGGTGTCCCTCTGAATTCAAGAACAATGGAAGAATTGCAGCATCCTTCAGATCATATCCATATAGTTAATGATTCAGTGGCTTCTTTTGCAGAAGGCAAGACCTTGGACAACACACATGGTATTCTAGGTACAAACTGTCACCATATTTTCTTTTTTTTTTTTACCGAGAACTCACAAGTATGATAGTTTTTTTAAATGCATTATTTGTTTTTCCATTTACCCATTTACACCAAGCCCTGGTCCAACCATAAAGCTCACTGTTGCTAACCTCCTTTCATCCATTTAGTATGTGGATTATTGTTTCGTGTATAAATAAAACACTGATCTAAGACTTTTTCTTGTCCACAGCATATGGCTTGCATATTGGCCATGTAGAAATCAAGCCTCTTTTTCAGTCATATATAACTTGATTGGGAGAGAAGACAAGCTTTGATGTCAAATAACTTCCTTCATTTTAGAGCCTTCACATATAGCCCATCTCTGCTGTGCTGCTTTTTCATCTGCTTTAGTGTCTCATAAATTTCATTTCATTACATGAAAGCCTTATTCTTCTTGACCTCCTTGTATCTTCCTTCAACCCGGAATTTTGTTTTTTCTCAGTATGGTGGTGGTGCTGATGGTAACAACAGCAACATTAATACTTATAGCATCAAATACCCAGCCTTTTTTCCAAGGATTAGCTAAAATCTTTTTCAACCACCTCCACATGTACGTATGTGTATACATGCGTTAAAGTGAATTGATACTTACTGAATTTGACGTTTGAAATTCAATTTAGTCGGAACCCTTCAGCATTGGTACTTTGTATATCTAAGTTTTCGATATACCTGGATGTGAATGCTGTAATAATGTAGCTGACGGTAAATGCATCACTCCATTGGATTGTTGTACTTTTGGTTGCACTGATGACTGTTGCTTTATCCCAACATTCTGGATATTGTGTTGGCTAAACTTTTATTTTTATCTTTTTGGTGCTATCGTTATTTTATTAGGTAGTCGAGTGTGTTCTACTTCTTTTTGGGTCAATGAAAAACCATGTGATGGTTCACCTTTTCCTAATTATCGAAGATCGACCATAGAATTTGGTCCTGATATTAGTTTTTTCTTTCTTATTCTTCTTTTCAAAAGACATTTAGTTTAGACATTTTGAAATGGAGATTTTGATGCGTGTTATTAGTGAACATTAAGTTCCTAATCTTATTGTGGGATTGAGTGGTTGGTCCTGTGCCGGTTTCTTTTGAGTGGACCTTTTTGGTGGCGGGAGAAAACTAAGTGTGTACATTTTGTCTTCTTGGCAACTGGATGCCATCATTCACTTGTTCACATTTCTGATATGGATTTATCAAGTTCTTTGACAATATTTTTGTACCGTTTTGACAGAGGAATCAACTGTAATGTTAGAGGCTAAGGGGGGGAGCAAGGCCAGAAACCTAACACTAGAAGAACCAACAGATACAATACTGTTTTGCAGTTCCATTGTTCATGACCTGGCCTACCAAGCTGCCACTGTTGCAATGGAAAATGAAAGCTCAGTGACGTTACAAGTCTCTCGGCCAATGGTTACCATACTGGGGAAGTCCAACACCAACAGAATGGATACACGTCGCAAAACTGTTGGTAAGCGTTCTTCAAAATCCCAAAAGGCTAGGCAGATGCGGTCGGAAATGGATGCAAAAACTCCTTATTTGGAGATTGAGAATGATGAAAACATGGAAGAATCTTTACCTTGTAATGTTGGACTTCCCAACAAGGTAGACAGTATAAATCCCCCAAAGTTGGAATCCAAGTGCAATTGCACAATAGTGTGAAACTCTTTCATGCACATAGTCTCAATAAGGCCACCTTGTGGCTGTTGCCACTAGCTCCAGGGTCGGCTAAAGAGATGGAGCAGAGTTGTTTCATTTTAATGGTTTTAGGTAACAAGGGCTGTTTAATATTTACCAAATGGCAGGGCATGGGAGCTTGGTGTTTGCTCCATCTTTGGTATTCCCTATTTGTTCAACTTCTCCAGTAGCTAGGAAGTGTAAAATTAATGGAATGTGGATGCTTAAAATTGCCCTTAGAGCCATGGTCATTGTGTTGCATTATCTATGTACTTCTCATTTCGTCGATTAACTGGTAAATTATTTGAAAAGAGTTCACTTTTTACGTTCTTCTGCTTCTATTAAAAGGATACATCAACTTTTTCACTAATGCTTAGAAGTTTTGATTTATAAAATAATAATGTTATGTACAAGAAAAAAGAATACATGAAACGTAACAAGAGGGATATGCTCTCTGTGCTAATAAAATGATGCAAATGACACCACTTTAAAAGAGGGATATGCTCTCTGAGCTAATAAAATGATGCAAATGACACCACTTTACATAGGCATTTTTTTTCTTTTTTCTTTTTTTTGCATATAGGTTAAATTGTAGAGATTTTATTAGGTCGAGTAAAAGATCAACAAAAACTTAGAATGTAGTGATTAAAAAAGACCTCCATATAAGAAGTTTGAATTCATGCATCTTATTTGAACAGAGTAAGTAAAGAATGAAAATTCATGAGATTTGAGATTTATCGTGAATTGATATATGGTTTAAATAGTTCGTCCTAAATTATTTTATAATAATAGTTTTGGTATTTGTTGTTATATGTAGATTTTTTTTACAACATCAATTTTTTAGATTATGTTTAGATATGGTACTTAATAAGTATTTTCAATTAGATTTTTTTATTCATTTTTATGTAAAAGAATATATATGTAAATAAAGTAATAATATAATTATACCATTTTTATGATACATGTGAAAGGATTTTGAAATTTCTTCAAGAATATATAATTTCAAAATCATATAAACTTAAGCTAGAAGAAAATAAAGTAAAATTTAAAAATTGTTCCATATGATTTATTTTATATAAGAATTAAACTAAGACTATGTTTGTGTATAGTAATTCAATTACTTTAGTTTTGAGTTTGTTTCATGCATAAATAATTAATTTAAAATGTTTTGAATTTTCACTTTATTATGTTTTAGTTTGATGGGTTTTGAAATTACATGTATTTTAATAGTATTTTAAAACACCACAAATTTTTTTTAGTATCATAAAAATGATGTATTACGTTTTCATTTCATTTACACATATATTATTTATACACGATAATGAGTAAATTGAAGTAATTAAAAACATTTGTTTGAATACTCTATGTTTGAATGGGGTATTCACATATAGATTTTCAATTACCTCATTTTACTCAATGATATGAAAAATTTAATTACATCATTTTTATATATAGTGGAATTTCAAGTAGTTGATGTAATAGATGTGCAAATGATATGAAAAATTTAATTACATCATTTTTATATATAGTGGAATTTCAAAACCTCCATATTTATTTTATACATGAAATAACCTAAAAACTAAGATAATTGAAATATCCTACAAAAACATAACATAAAAAGTTCAAATAATTAAAATACTCTATAAATAAATATTTTTAATAGGTAATTTATTTATTTTTTTGGTAAATCCACATGTATCCCTACCTCGTATTGAAAGATCGTTTAAAGACCAGCTCGCTTACCACTGAACCATCACGTCGTTGGTTAATGACTCATATTTAACCTATGTTAGGATCAAACCATGCCGAAATACATTTAGAACCATCTGGTTTATGACATAGTATGCCATAACTCCTGTGATTTCTTAATTAACATTCATACATTCAACAAGAAATCAATTTACAGTGTTACTTGTCATTTCCTTAATCTTGTAAAATTGTACATTTCCTTAAAGTGAAAAATTATAGTTAACAAATTTTCTTAATTGAATCTATTTTTCACGTTTTACTGTTTTTATGTTTATTTTGCTTTTTTGTTGCATTTTTTTTATATAATTCATTTTACTTTTTATAACTGCAAAAATGTGAATCCACATTACGGGAATGTTTACGATAAATTGTTTTAAAAAATAAATTAACACTCAGTAATCGCATCTTACATAAATAGTTTAAACTTAAAATTTCTCAACCATTTATAAATATATACTTTCTCCAAATAAAATTGGCATAATAGTAAAAAAAATTCAAAGTAAAAAAAAAAGTTATTCATATAGGTCAATTGATGACAAACCATCTGAATCAATTTGAATGTTGAAAATTAAAAATAAAAACTAAGCAATTTTATTGAGATAAGTAGATCTGAAATTGAAATTTAAAGGTAAAATTGATTCAGTTAAAAATAAAAATTGAAAAAAAAATGTAGTAAAAGTAATTAGAATGTTAATGATTAAAAAAGTAATAAATAGAAATATTACAATAAAAGTGATTTGAAAGGCAATGAATACGATCCAAGATTGCGAGGAGTAGAACAGCATCATTGTCATGGAGGTCGCTGAGTTTATAAACCATCATGCTTAATTGACTTGAAGAAATAGGAAATAAAACGGTACTATGATACAATTCTTGGGTTTTTTCCCCTGTAATTATGCAGAGGGTGATGCACAGTATAGGGGCTATACATGTACTCAGGGGTCTGCCACCTCTGTGACTTTGACCTGGGTAGTGCATCTGCCATCTAGATTTCGAATTAGCTATTTACACGCACAAAAACAACATATATCCACTCACTTGTGTTGTGAGGCACACTGTTTTAGTTACTCCACCTGCAAGCTCTCCTCCAGTTTGTCCGGTTATTGTAATGTAATTGAATGATACATCTGTCCAACAAAAGTTGAGAAGTTCTTTTTTTTTTATGCGTCTAGCATGTTTTCCATTTTCCTTATATGCTTAATGTAACAAGAGCTACAAACAGGGAAAATGCCCATTGAAGATGAGGCAAAAGGCCTGCAGAAGCTGCAAAAACAGTTGGTTAACATGGTTTATAGTCATTATTTGGAACACAACGAAACTGAAACATGCAAAAGAAACTTCTATACTAAAATCAAAGTGAAGAATAGTGTTTATATGATCAACTAGAAAGATTGTATAACTGAATATAGATGTTCAAACAGACAGACTGAGACTGTGTCAAGAAAACTATGAAGAGATGTAAATGGTTAGTGTATAACAACAAAATATGCAGCCTTAGTTAGAAGTTCAAACTAAGATCACTGCATATACTTACATGAAGATGGTGATGGTGAAACTGAACTCATCCTATCAGTGTTTCCAGCACTTGGGTCACTCTTTGATGGGGGCTGAGGGTGAGCAAAAACTGCATGTGGCAATGGACTAGATGCATGAAGTGAACGGACAACAGGAGCTGGTGGATCTGCTGGAACTAGTCGTGGGGCAGCAGAATAGTAAGGAGAATGCATTGGTGCAACAGTTGGGCTTAAATGAGACTGTTTTCTGGCCTTCCTTGGTAATTTCCTTTTATTCCCAGATTTGCAGCCAGGGGGGTTTGCCTCATAACTTTTCCGAGGTGTTGGTGGACGCGAGCCATCTTCAGGTGCGGGAGCCAGCACCCGTGCACCATTCTGAGATGATGTTGGTGGTGTCCTTTTTTTGGCAGGTTGAGGTGAATTTGCAGGAGTAAGATTGCCATCTTGGTGATGATGGTGGTGGTGGTGATGATGGTGGCTGTCATTATCATGACCATGGTTGGGATGAGGTATAGGTGCAGGAGAAGGTGAGGTAACACTGCCATCACCACCATGAAGAGAGTGTTGCAAGATAGAGGACAGATGAACTTGCTTTACCCTACCAAAAACGGTGTTATTAAGTCCAAGGTTTTTTGCATGAGAACCTGTGATAGTCTGAGCCAGTTGCCTAAGTCTTGGCATTGAGGGAGTATTGCCAACTGCCAGTAGAACATATGACTGTACAGTAGTGGGAGGAGCCAAGGTTGAACCTTTTGCATTTGACAAGCTAATGTACAAGTTCTTTATTCCACATAATCAACCAATCAGATTCAGCAGTTAGGCACTTGATCACCAAACAATAACAATAAGTGATAAAAAAGAGTATATGTGCAGTATTCCAAGATTCCACATTAGATAAGTGGCATGTTTCCCAGCAGGAATGAACCTAAGTATATAAGACTGTAAAATTCCAAGTATAATTCATCTCACTCAACATATCAAATGCATAAACCTACCTCAAGCCACAGTCACATGTATAATCAAATGCCTAGAAAACTTTAGAGATACAAATGCAAAGATAGGTGTTAAAATAGATATAGTGTAAATCTCCTTCTACTAACATTTCGAGTTTTAGTAGAAACAATTATTTAACATGGTATCAGAGCAAGAGATTAAGGGTTCGAACTTCCACTGCTATACGATTATTTAACAATATGCATCAAAATACAATGAACACAAAAATATGTGGGTAATAAGAACAAATTAGCAAACCTCATATGGCGCTAGATGTAATCCTGACTTTAGCTGGGTTGCCAGCTCATTAAAATTTACTTGTATCTGATAAATTGAGAAATTTAGGGTAAAGTTGAAAAGGATCTGCACTTTCTGCAAAAGAAATGCACTCTGCAGGGGAATTACAGTAATTCCTCCAGGGAATTTCAGCACCTCAAAGAAGAACGGATCCCCAAACAAGGACCTAGTCAACCGAAGTGAATATT
>JAYMTC010000380.1:0-12298 GCA_036897605.1 Melianthus villosus
CAAAGACAAATTCAAAGATACATATATCACACCAAGAATTCTATGTGTATATGTTTCAATTCTCAATTATCATTCTCATGATCAACCTATTAATTGAATCATACCTATTACGTTCAAGAATTAAATAAAGAAACAATAAATTGTTCTATCTATTCTCATAAAGAATTAACAAATATCTCTATGTTGCTAATCTTTACGTTTATTAACTATGACTTCTAGTTTATTTCATCTCCCAATACATCCTAAACTAGTTCCAAACTATGTTATAAATTCTCATTAAATAACACGCATTAAGCTAGGGTTATTAAAATTGATTATTCAAGATTTCAAACTTTCAATACTTCACATCTTCCACAAGAACAAGAATGATTACATCATAATTCCTAGAGCGAGGGATTTAGCTACTTATGATTGTAGACACCTGATTCGGTGCCACCTATTTCTTACCGTCACTTGTTCCCAATGATGATTCCCGATGCCGGTTACCGGTGTTGGAAGGAGGTTTTTGACCCTAAATAGTCTTGAATGGACCATTTCAGAAAAGGAAAATGAACTTTTGAGAGAAATAATCCTTGAAAAGGCAAAGTCCAAATGACACTGTCTTGAATTTAAATGGGACCATTTGACTTTTCCAACGGCGCCGTTTAGAGGGCAGACGACACCGTTTGACTTTCCAGACGACGCCGTCTGCTTCCTTAAAAGCAAATGGCACAGTCTGGTGCCTCGTGATTTGCAAACGGTGCCGTCTGAAAATGTGATAGGTTGACTTTTCTTGGGGCCATTTGATCATTTTTTATCCAAAGGTTGGGAGAAGGAGGCCAAATTCTATAAATAGGTTTCCCTTCTCAGCCATTTGGATTGGTTGATTAATTGAGATTTGGTGAGTTTAAGAGAGTTAAATATTTTCTTGAATTTTCCATCCAAGATTGAAGGTAAAACCTCTTAAATGCTTGAATATCCAAGCATGATTGAGGGAACTTGGTAGTTAAAACCTACCAAGATTGTATTTGTTACCATTTTTCTCCATCTTTTTTTTATATTGTCCATTAAATCAATCCATGCTTGCTAGGATGTTGTATTGAATTCTATGATGTAAGGGATGATGGAAAATGCCACCTATGTTGAGCATGCATGGGATAAATGGCACATCTTCACAAACAAAAATGAAGATGGGTGTCATTTAAACCTAGTTTTGAATATTTTCAAAGCTTAGTTTTGCCTCCAATTTTAAAAATTGACCAACAGTTTATGTTCTAACTTTAAAAATTCATATATGTTTGTTGATACCTCTTCTTTTATTGATTTTTATTTCTCTGGAAATATGATTTTCATATATGATTCGTTAAAAACCAGCTTATATCTATCCCGTGGTGATTTTTCCACAAAAACAGTCCAAAATCCCTTGAAACAGAGATGTTTTCTTGTAGGTTACTTTTGGGCTAGAAAACGATGGATTTAAGGGTTTTTCCCTAGAAGTGTTTTGTTCTACAGAGATCAATTAAGCTCTTTGTATTTTTCTTATATTTTTCTGAGTTATTTTGATGTGGGTTCCAAGTGGTTCATTGAATGAGATTTATGGGTTCCGAAAAGTGCACAGTTTGGAACACATTAGACTAAAATATTTTTTATAAAACATCCTCTTCCTTTTTTACTTGGGTCCCATTTTTTCTTAAAAATAGATTGATTTCAGAAGCTTTTGGATTTGGATTCATGTAAAAAAGAGTTTTGTAAATTTAGTTATGATTTTTAACATCTGAAAGTTCCAAACTGACTGTTCTGACTTCTGTGATTTATTTGAAATTGAAAACTTCATATTTGATCTTAAGTCATCAAAGGAAACTTACAGAGTGATATTTAATCTACATTCTGTAAAAGTTTCAGAACCTGCAAGTCATGTTTGATGTGTAATTTGCATGTTACGAGTTTGGAATTTAGCCAATTACTTGTATTAATTATGTACTTATGTTCAAAGCATGTCATTTCATTTATTATCATTTTTTAGACCTCTAATGTGTTTATTAAGTGTTCAAGGGATGTCATAGTGTGGGGAACTACCATGATAGAGTTATGCCGGAAAGACCTAGAATTCGTAGGATTTACTAAAGTTAATCATTTGTGTAATTATTTTTGTAATTAATTTATAACTAACTATCTAATAGAGATTTAATTGCTTTAATAGTTTAGAAGTCCCTATGCATGCTTGTGTGAGTCATCCTAGGATTAAAATGCATATACACCATGAAAGCCTAAGCATGATTAGACACCTAGCTTAGTATAAAAACGCATGTACCCTTGCTTAAGTTGGCCCAAGATGACCACTTAAGCTAGAAATAGATCAACCCACATGATTAAATAAAATCGGAATTGAATGATTGTATTATCACCTCACATGTTAACATAAAAGAAGAGTCTTGTTTGTGGCATATTCATGCATGTAGAATTTTAATAAACAAACTAGTGATGAACCGTATTTAAGGAATAAACCGGGTGGATGTCAAGTATTTACTTGGGCGAATTGAGGTGTCTAACACTTTCCCCTTTTCGTACTCATTCCTCCGAACCCTGAAAAGATAAAAAAATCAGAATCTCTGGCCATTTTGGACTTTCGATAAAGTCCTTGTGTGGGTTTTCCTTATTACCCTTTAAAAATAAATGAGGTGGCAACTCGAAACATGTTCACCCCATAGGGTGAGTTCCTACCGAGTTTATTCGGGTCGGACCAAGACAGCTTTAGTGGCCGAGGGAAAACCCGAATAAATGATGTGTACCCGGCAAACGGTTAGTAATGTGCACCAATCAGGACCTTTACGACCTCGACTGTGGCCGGTCGTATTGTTGCGGCTGCAAAATGCAACACATAATTCAATATATTATACAATGTAAAAAATTATATTGTAATTTATTCTTAATTAAAATTCTAATTTTTACTTAGAGGTTGTTCCATTTTACTAAAAATATATTTAATCAATTAATTTACTAAAAAAATAAAATGATTTTATTATTTACTTTTAGAAAACTTCACATTTTAAATTAAAGCACCAGAAAGACATGGAACTTCACGTGGGACATAAGATTTTACTTAAATTAAAGCCCTTTCGACAGTGTATTTACTTAGGGCTACCACAAATTAAGCAGAAGCTATTATGGACCTTTTGAAGTACTTTAAAGGATAGGACTAGTTAGCATATAAACTTCAACTTCCTGAGAGTTGCAGCATCCATCCCGTATTTCACATATCCTTGCTTAAACCTTTCACCGGTGACCCACAGACTCCAATACTACCGTTACCAGAGCTCAATGTCGAAAATCACCCTCTGGTAATTCCTCAGGATATCATGCAAACAAGAGTGGTTGTCGACCAAGACAAGAAGGTCAGGCAAGTGTTGGTCAAATGGAAGGAGTTAGTAGATTCAGATTCGACATGGGAAAATTTTGAAGATATCAAAGAACTCTGTGCAATTCCTGACATTGAGGACAAAGTCGATTTCTATGGGGACTATATTGATATGAACGTTCTTTTGCATGAGGAACAAAAGGCGGTGAAAGGAGTGGACAAAGAGGTCGGGTCAGACACAATACCAAGAACCGTGGAACTCTGATCCGAAGAGAAAGGAGGACAAGAGGGCCAAGGTAAGAAAGACAGGTCCAAACGCAGGCCAGCTTGGCTAGTGGACTACGTGGAGAAGTGATAAACCCCAACATGGGAAGTGGCCCAGGTGCTGAGTGAGGACACGTGAATTAGCATAGAACTAGTGTTCTAACCGTTGAGAAAACTGTACTGCATGGTTGTTTTTAGCAAGTTATTATCCTCTTTTGGATTACTTACTCATTATAGCTCAAATAAGAGAATGAAATATTACAGCGCTTAGCTCTCTTTCTCTTATTCCCCTTTTATTTCTACATCCATTTGAGTTTGTTAAGATCAAAAGGTTGGTTCTTTCTTAACAACACCATAACAGGAAACACAAAATATAATATATTATACAATATGATACAATTATGTATTCAATTTATCAAATTTGATGCGAGAAAACGATATAGATTGTTTGTTATAGTTGTTGAAAAAAAATACTTCGAGTATAATATCTCTCATACGATACTGACACGATACGATACTGTCGATATGATTATAGAGTTGTATTTTTATAGTAGGGGTGGTAATTGTCGATACGATACTGACACGAACATGGATTAAGTATTTAATACATGAATTTTTTCTCATAAATGGGTTGACACTGTTAGACACAAAAATAACCGGGTTAACATACTAAACAAGGCATCGTACGTTTATGACATATTTATTTTATATTTTAAAAAATATGGAAACATTTTATTAGTATTTTTCGGACACCTCGAAATAATATTATAAAAGCCTTGACATTCAACCACTAGGCCAACCCCTTCTTGGTTCTGATCGTATTATTATGAAGATATATTTCATATTTGTTTTTCTATTTTAAATAACATAACTAATTAAAAATAATAAAATTATGATTATGAAGGTTTAAATTGATAATAAAACGTATCAATTATGAATTAAAATTATATATAATATATGTTTATTATTACTTTAAAAGGGTGACACGATACACTATACAATAGTAACACCACCATATATTAACATGACACTAGGCTATTATTTGACACAAAACACCAGACAGCACGAATTGCTGCTCCTAGTGTAAAGTAACTTTTCTGTTGTTGCCGTAGATAACCTAGCTACAATCTATGTGTGGATTCAGGCAATTGCTGAAGTTACAGAGGGTTCCATTCAAGATTACGAGGAAGGTATGGAAGCTTGCACTGAAGCTGCAAAGATATGGATGCAAGTGAGGCACTATTTTCCAATTATTTTTTCTGGCTAGTAATACTGAGTGCTTACGTTCATCATTTTGGGGTTTTCTGCATATATTGCAATTTTCTAACATTGATCTCACCAATGACTTATCATACTTTTGAAGATCCCAGCACCAAAGAGAGGCGAGATTGTAAGACAGATTGGTGATGCATTGAGGGACAAACTCCAGCAACTGGGCCACCTTCTCTCTATTGAAATGGGAAAAATACTTCCTGAAGGAGTAGGAGAAGTTCAAGTATGTTATGTTGGTCATTACTGTTATGAACCCGATTATTTTAATCTTTATTGCTTGTTATGCATTCACCAACTGTATTTTTTTAACTGCCATTGTGAATATGAACTTTAAGATTCTTTTTAGTTGATTAGATTTGCACAAGATCTGTGAAATACTGTTTGGTGTCTCTAATATGCTTCTTACCTGTCCTTAACGTAATTTATATATCAGTAATTTATATATCAATAGTTTACGTGAGTTTATAACTCAATTAGGGTTAGTGTGTGAGTTCTTCATCTTGTAAGTTGTGGGTTCAAACCTCATTGGAGTGCGATGTAAATTTCCAATGCGTGTTCTATTAAGTCAAATGAAAAATGTGCAAGTCCTAAGGCTATTTCTGAGATCTCAATGTTTCAAATCAACTTTATCCGGGAAAATAACCATGCAGTTGTATTTTACTTTCCATCATACCTTCCGTCGGCATATATTTTCTTCTCATATCAGTAAAAGTATCGATCGACCAAGTTTGGCACTTCCTTCATAGTATTCTCTTGGTGGCATCCATCCATATAATCCCTTATAAGCATTGAGACGATATCTCATAATCATTGATTGGTTTTTGTTTTTGCCACACTTCATGACTACCCACTGCAGGTTTATTAGTTCTATGTAGAACTAAGTCATTTATAATATGTAGTTGTATTATTATTAAGAGTCTAGGGGAAGCCTTGGTGCAATTTTTTGGTTACTGTTTTTACTTGTGGATTTAAGTCATGAGACAAACACTATATCTGAGATTCAAGCTGCGTATTAGGTAATCCATTGTCTGTTAATTTTATGTTTATTATTGTTTTCTGTATTATTAATTTGGCACCTTAAAATGTATAGCATAGGCTTCTGCTCGAGGAGAATTTCATTTTCACTAATGTCCTAAGGTTATGCTTGTTTTGATTTCTAATCTCAGAGGCAATACTGTGCAGGAAATCATTGACATGTGTGATTTTGCTGTGGGGCTTAGTCGGCAATTAAATGGATCAGTAATCCCTTCAGAACGTGAGTGAACATTAGTATTATCCAATTATACAATTTTTTTCAAAGCTTGTTGGATGTCATTCTGAAACCTCCAAAATCTCTTTCAATGACTATTAGAAGTTGAAACTTGGATATTTTCTTAACTGAATATTTTTTAAAGAACTTAAACTTAGTTTGGAAAGTGATGTCTGATTCAAGTTACTCCTGGTATAATTAACATCATTTTTTTAACAGGTCCAAATCATATGATGTTGGAGGTGTGTTCAAGTTTGTATTTTTTAAATATGTGTTACTGTCCAAGAAGTTTTACCTTATTGCTGACATTTTTATGCACATGTTGTGCACCAGATGTGGAATCCTCTTGGGATAGTTGGTGTAATTACAGCTTTCAACTTCCCCTGTGCTGTTCTTGGTGAGTTAAATCCCTTGCTTCAATTGCTTTCTTTTCTAGATAGGCACCCTCCGTTTAGTAGAGTAATATGCTTAGTAGGACTGGGAAAAATGTCAGTTTCTAGGACACCTATAATATCACAAGTCACTGCCCTTCCTACTGATAAACATAATAATGGAGAAACATAAACAGAAAATTTTCAATAAACCGAAGCCTGTATTATGTTACCATGTAATTATTGGATTATTCTCATTCAAACCTTTCGATGTGTTGTAAGTATCATGCTAAAGTTTACTGTAATGTACTTCAACGTTAGTTTGGCATTGAATATCTTATTATGCCAGGTTTTATAACCTTATGTTTTGTTTCTGTTGGCATACTATTGGTCATATATGTTGTACATCTTTAAACTGTCAATATAATTTTTTACATCTTCGTTCCATAACGTCATTTGGATTTTCTGCTATAGGATGGAATGCTTGCCTTGCTTTAGTCTGCGGCAATTGTGTTGTTTGGTGAGTTAATTGTTGTTAATTTCCGATTATTTTGTTATATTCAGGACATTATCTTTCTGGGGTGTTGGTATATTTTCATGTACTTTAATGCATGCATATAGCCGAGTTCATATTTTTTCTGGAACTGTTGGTATATTTCATGTACTTTAATGCATGCATATGCAAATTCCATCTCAATAATACATAGATATTGCTGGAACTGTTGGATGTATGCTTTAGGAAAATCAGCAGAGTATAGGCAAGATTTCTATAACCACCATAGAGTAGGAGCTTAAGAATTTTAGTGTATTCTATAATGATTCCATTTCGTTCTCCATCATAATTCTATTGTTGGGATGCCAATCGCAGGAAAGGTGCTCCAACAACTCCGTTAATCACTGTGGCAATAACCAAGCTAGTGGCTGGGGTTCTAGAGAAGAACAACTTACCAGGTGCTATCTTTACCTCCTTTTGTGGTGGTGCTGAAATTGGCCAAGCAATAGCAGAAGATGTGCGGATACCTCTGGTTTCATTCACTGGAAGCTCCAAGGTACCATACTAGCACTCTGCATCTTTTCTTAGAAATTACATGACTATACATTGAATCCTCTAATGTGATTTCTTGGTCATAATATAATATAACCGTGTGATGAGCAGTACTCTATTGTTTCCTTTCATGATCGTGAAAATTTGTACAGCGCTAGAACAGTAACCCAAAACACAAAACTTGAAGCACTTTCAGAGCCCTATCAGGCATTCCAGCAAATACAACTCCAAATAGCTTTTAAAGAAGAATAAATAAACAAATCAACCCATTGAGCCCTGCCAGCTTACCCACATCTAATAACACCAATCTGAGTAGTAGAAAAGAAAGGAATTAATCTAAATACTTCATGACTAATATGAACCCAAAGGATTAAAACCCTTACTGCATATAATGCACAAGGGCTTCCAAGTTGAAGGATCTTTTGGCATCCAACAGCGGCAGATGATAGTTAGAGCTAATACCAGGGAAACGTAGTTGCGATGTTTGTCAAGTAGTCCATGCAGTACAAAGTTCCTCAAATAATTTTCGTAGTTTATAAGTTTTGTTTCTTCTGCATATGTGCATCTTGTATCTTGTTACTTTTTGCTCATTAAATTCCTTCTCCATTTTCTTTTTTCCTCTATTTGCATCTACAGGTAGGTCTAATGGTTCAGCAAACAGTGAGCAACAGACACGGAAGATGCTTACTTGAATTAAGTGGAAATAATGCTATTGTTGTCATGGATGACGCTGACATCCAACTCGCTGCTCGTTCTGTTTTATTTGCTGCTGTTGGAACAGCTGGTCAGCGCTGCACAACTTGCCGTAGGCTGGTATTCAAATATATAATTCATTTTCTGTTGAATGTTGATGTGGTAATTGAATAAGAAAAACTGAATATGCTTTTTGTTGACTTGTTTGAAGCTTCTTCACGAGAGTATATATGGAAAGGTACTGGATCAACTACTTGCTTCATACAAACAAGTTAAGATTGGTGATCCTTTGGAAAAAGGCACCTTACTTGGACCATTGCATACATCTACGTCAAGGACAAACTTTGAGAAGGGAATAGAGATCATCAAATCTCAGGCATGCACCATCTCGTTACTATTAATGTCTAGTTCTTTTTATGTAGTGCATTTTTATTTAACTATAACTTTATAATGTTTTTCCGTGAAATCATTTTCAAAAAACTTAGGATTATCTATACCGTACATTATTCAGGGTTCCACATGAAAATGCAAAAATAAGCAAACCTACTGACACAAGTTATAGCTAGTTGTGGCTTGTATCTTTGAATTTCTCCTTACCATTGTCCATTTCTACATGCTGTAGATATTTTTTTGCTTAGATAAGCAGAGCTTTTTTTGCATGCATACTTCAACTTAAGCATGACTATTCCATGCAGTGGAAAAATTCCCTTCAAATTCTACGTCTCATGTTTAATTTGGAGTCAATTTACTCATAAGCTACAAATATTTTTCAGGGAGGGAAGATCCTTATGGGTGGTTCTGTGATAGAGTCTGAGGGTAACTTTGTGGAACCCACTATAGTTGAGATCTCCCCGAACGCAGATGTTGTAAAAGAAGAATTGTTTGCTCCTGTTCTGTACGTTATGAAATTTAAGGTAGCTGCTTTCCGAAGCATAATTTCATATTTGTGGCTTCTTAGATTAAATTTTGGTTTCTGTTCGCATATAAATTTTACCTCGTCGTCTCTGAAAGCATAATTATTTGTACAGACTTTGGAAGAAGCAATTGAAATAAATAACTCAGTACCCCAAGGATTAAGTAGTTCTATTTTCACCCGCAAGCCCGAAGCTATCTTCAAATGGATTGGGTGAGTGATTTAGAATTGTATTTTACAATTTGTATTGACCCTCAATGTTTGTTCTCTAGTTTGAGATGTCTAGTCTTGTAGATCCACAGGTTCTCTCATGAGAGTGAGGATTGGCCATTCGGATTATTCCAAAAGTTTTTTCTTATAATCTTGTCAATAACCATTAGACCTCCCTAACTATGTTTTCTTTAAATGATCTGTTGTGCATGCTTTGGATTCACATTTAATGTCCATAACAATCTCAATGAAAATTATAGGAGATATGAGATCATGCATGATTGTGAAAGACAAATTGGAGTCTCATATAGATATTCTATTTTTAAACAATGACTTTGGTGATTGTTCTTACTTTACTTGGAAACTTTTCTTATGATGAAATTACTTGCAGACCCCAAGGAAGTGATTGTGGTATTGTGAATGTAAACATACCAACAAATGGTGCTGAAATAGGAGGTGCTTTTGGCGGTGAAAAGGCTACAGGGGGAGGCCGCGAAGCAGGAAGTGACTCTTGGAAGCAGTACATGCGGCGCTCGACTTGGTATGTTAAATAATACAACCTAATGAGCTATCTAGTCTGATTCTGTTAGCTAGTCATATGCTTTATCTACATGATTATTACATATGAACATTGTTACCAGGCATCTTTCTGCATATTTGAAATTCATTATACTTTTTTGTTCACTTCAACTAATACTTTTTGCAATGGTTTTGTTATGTCCCTGCAGTACAATCAATTATGGGAACGAACTACCACTTGCACAAGGAATCAATTTCGGCTAACTTACATGATTTACATTTGAGTATAATGTAAATTTTGTAATGGAACATGAAACTATCTTTAAGGAACCTTTTAATTCGTAAGACGGGTACCTTGTCGATCGCATAACAGAATAATGTAGTCAGAATTATTCTAATGTGAAATGTGTTATATTCTTAAATTTGTGTCAACACGGTTTGCTTGTATCTGTTTTCTGTAGGGTTCTCTTTTGGTGCCATTGCCTTGACAATTTATACTCTTGTCAGGTATGTACTAACCAAGTCATTCCATGCTGCAAGAAAAGATGCATGTTGAAAATGCATTATTCTCCGGCATTGATTAGTATATTAAAGAATCTTATCATGGGAATGCAAAATCTTAAGCTTATTTTGTTATATGTGAATGCTATACTCTGGTTATGAAAATAACTTATTGGCACATGAATATTAAATTGATGGGTATGTTTCATCATTAGCGATCGATACTAGCCTTAACTTTCAGATTCCTGGTTTTTACCACTAGATCAATTATTTAGGAGTGGAATATCTATGTTAGGTATACTGTTTGTTTTTACTATGAAATCTCTAAATTATAATGTTTAGGAAAACTAACTTCAAGAGATGGAGACAGAAACTTGATGCAATTATCGGTGATCAGTTCAATCTGTGCTGAGGTTTGAGATGATATGTTCAATGTTTAAGAACCCTGGATAGAGGAAGGGGAATAAAGGAATTACACAGTTTCACGTGGCCAGTCCATAATTGTACGTGTGAACCGGTGTGAGAAGGTAAGCGGAGAATCGAGGTTCTGAGACAGATTCCTTCTTCGTCTCCCTGCAACTAAGGGCGAGCCTCAAAAGTCTGAAGTGAAAATGTTAAATAGTGGATGTTAAGTTGAGTCAATCATTATATGTTGATCATTTCGTAATTTACTGCAAAATATAATCTCACAGTTAAGAAGATGGAATGTCAGGTTATAGGGTACACTGAATGTTCTTGACAGAGTGGATCACTCTATATTTGAGGTGTGTTTGAGTAAGATTATTAGCTTATAAATAATAAAAAATGATAAAAATAAATAAAAAACAGAGATAGATTGAAATAATGTTCTGAATTTGATACCAACTATTTGCCCTTATTTATGTAACAACCAAAATCCAAAATCACAATGTTGACAGATTCAATTAAAACATTCTCCATACCTAAGTATCATGAACCAGATAAATTTGGAAAACAACTTTCCGATCTAGAAAGCCTCGATAGAGGAATACTCGGATCGTTTCTAGTCGGGCTACTAGGAGTCGATCTCAACCTTCTAGGCGAAGACTCTGAGCTCCGGCGAAGAATCTGCCTCACCGCAGATATCAAATGCACAGTAGAATCCACCGGTGGCACTGAAGACCTAAAATTTGTAAAAAAGTTCATGTGCCTCTTTAGTGCTTCTTCACTGCTAATCATTCTCCCGGTCTTCACCATTTCATATTTCACTGCCTCGCTACACAGACCGCATATCCATCTCCCCTCGTACCTCTCTCTAACCCTTTCTATGTACGCCGTCGTGCATTCCTCCGTTAAAGCACAACAGTCGCATTTTGCAAACACGATTTCTGTTTTCGCGGCGACTGTTTGGGATTCTTGAGAGGCTGATATCACCATTGGGTCTTCTTGAAAATAACAAATGTCACAATAAATCATTAATCAATACCTTGAAATTTTATTAAAGGAATTGTTTCTGCTAAAGAAATATGGATTTTATTCTATAATAAGATAAGATGCAATATTGATTCCATTTTCGATAAAAATCAATTACTATTCAAAATTATTATTTTATTTATAATGAACCATAAATATGTCCTGATTAAGATGATTAATTGACGATTCTCATGGAGAACACTTTCAAGAAATAAATATTTTTTTTCTCAAAGGTACAAACAAAATTTATAATTTGACTAAAATTTATGGGAGAATTTACCTGCTGAAGCAAATCAAAGAGAATCTCTAGAGTTGTGTGTTTGTTTTCCTTAATCTTTCTCTCTCCCAGTCACCTTCTTCAATCTTGATATTTTCTCGAGAAAAGAAAATTTCCATTTGCAAGAGAATGAGTCTGTTGATCTCAATGAATGTTGCAGAGAACTGGATCTTGTTATATACAGAGCATTTACCAGATCGTTCTTTTGGTGACACTAGT
>JAYMTC010000381.1:0-12292 GCA_036897605.1 Melianthus villosus
CCAATCTATTGTTGCCATCTCCGGTCGATTCGAGAACATCCTCTGGTCACAGTCATGTCCTTCTCCTTCCCTACTCACATACTTATCTACTATTGAGCTTTTGCAATTCAATAATTCAACATCAGCATGGAGTTTGGATCCCGAGGCATTGCGTTTGCGAGTAGAGTTTTTGTTATTAGTCCAAATTCTTCGAGATAGAGTATTAGAGAGTATGCCAATGAATCTTGATCTGGACAGCACTGAGAAAGAGAAGGATGCATTGGATGAGAGGAAGAGTTCTGAGGAGCAATTTGATTTATTTACCAAGAGCCAGAATTCGAGGGATGCCAGCTGTGGATTGGATGAACGCATGTGGGTTTTGGACCGGGTATTGGAGTTGGGGGTGAAGAGACTGAAACCAGATAAGGGAGTAGAGACTGGCAATGGTGACACCAATGAGAGTAGGGTAGATTCTACTGTTCTGTTGATTGGGGAAAAGGATTTGATATGTTTGAAGCCTGTGATTCTTGAATCAGCAGATGTTTTTGAAGCTTTGTGTGGGAATATCAGTAGTCAAGTTCAGGGATGGGAGGGTCATGATTCAGGTTTGGGAACAGGGCCAGGGGGAAACGAGGAGATGGTGGTGGGTTCACAGTTGGAGGATGATATAAAGTTTCTTGAATTGATACAGAGGACTGTACAAATAGCTCATTTGGATGCCATGGAGGAGTCTATGAAGGAGGGTGACTTAGAAGGAGCAGTTTCGCACATATGTTTTCTTCATGTTGATTATCAATCGGAGGAGGCTAAGTATCGGTAGTACACTTCATATGTTATCATTTACTTTCTTATATCATTTTGGATATGGATTTATCTTTCATCTTTCAGTATTAATAAAGTAAACATTCTTTATTGAGCAAGAAGCACGTCAGTAAGGTTCAGACTTCAATTATTCACATTATAATGTTGTGGATGTTGGCCTTACTGATAATGTGCCAAACATAATACCTTGCACCTAGGAGGTACGTCTTACACTCATATCCACATGTTCTCATATTGAGAATTGTTCGGACTCAATCAAAATACTGGTAAACTGTTTTTAATGTGATTCTTAATGGGGTTTATATTTGGGATGAAGGTAAGCAACAGTTCTTGTCCTAGAATGACCTTAGACGAGAGTACTTGAAGTGAAATAGGAATTAGTAGAGCAAGTTATTACTCTGGAGGAGCATGGAAAGTATTGAGTGAGACTAGAGAGCACTTCTATTCCATTGATGCGAGAAGTTCTTATTTTTCTAAAATTAAATTTTGCTCACATAACTTGATTAGTCCCAAATTAGTTTAAAGTCATCATTGGGGCCTCAAATGGAAAAACCAACTGCATTCAGCTTCCAATTTTTGTTAGGATCCTGTATATTTTTATCTTGTAGGACTCCACGAGTCTTGGATAACTTCTGTCATTTAAAAAGCATCAGGAAGACACAGTTGCATACATAATTTTTTCCCACTTTTGAAGTTTATTAGTTTATATGGTGCTGTTCCATATTTGTTGCCAGTTTAGAGACAGACGAGTCATATTGACTATTGCAAGATTGTCATGATAATTAATAATTATCAAAATATACGTAATAAAAGGTACATAGGGATTTCCAGTAGTTGCAACTCATAAAGAGCAAAGGGAAAAATTCTGATGTTTTTATTCTGAAACTTTTGTCTTCTTCGTGATAGAGGCCTTTACCTTGCGGTAGTTTTTTTAACCTAATTTGCTGTAAAAATGGTAACAAGCACACTATTAATATTCCTTATTCTAAGCTGCATTATTCATGTTCATTATTCAAAACTACTATAGTTGTATGTTTTGACAAATTTGAAAATCAAATTTCGAATTTAGTAGAGATAAAATAGTAATCGAAGCTTTTCAAAATAGAATCTATGTACGTAAGAGTAAGGGATCTCTTAATCTGGCACTACATTTGAAGAATGTAATAACTTTTGTTTTATCAGTTAGGGAGGTGAACTAAGGTCTGGTTATGATACTAATGGGAATCCCCATCCAATATTTGGCTAGTTATATTGACTAGCGAAATTAGCATTCTTTTATCGCGATCCTATGGAGACAGAGGAACATGTTTGCTTTTTATGGGAATGAGTTCCTAGCATATGAAGTTATGCCTTGTTCCTTGATGACCTTTTATCATTGTGGTTGGGGGTCCATGTCATTTTTTCTCATTGAAGATATTTTTATTTGATAATTAGTTTATGTTTTGTGTAAATTTTGATTTAGTTTTTGCTTTTGTGTACATTTGAGCGGCCTTATGGCATTGTTCTTTTTGCCTTTTAATGAGTTCACATTTTTACCAGAAAGTTAAACAGAACTAGTGAGACCATGGTTATGCATAGTATACAGAGAGAGAAAATATTTGTTCTGGAAGTGTTTTTTCACTAACTTATTCTTGTACTGCAGTTGGAGCCCTTCTCTATATTTAAATAATGTTGTATTGAGTAGGGAACTTTGTTCTGTTTCATTCTCGTTGTCAGACCAATTACATGAAGATTATGTTTTCTATTTTATTCATTTTATTTTGTTTTCACTGTTAAAAAATTGTTTGCAAACAATTCCTTTCTATTATTTATTTGGATTTCCTTTTGATTTTCTTATAGCATGGTTTTGCAAAATCTCCTTAAGATGGTTTTATCAAGAAGTGAGGGATTTGGAGACACATGGTTTGCCACACGAGAAAAAATGTTGTGGATTTATGGAGAAGCTCTCTCATCAAATTGCAGAAATATTGTTCAGATGATTCAGGTTATAATCCTTGTTGTTAGGCAGTAGAATTTTTATTATGAATTTTTTCAGGTGATAGTTAAGTTATTAAAAAAAAATTTGTGTAGGAGATTGATATAATTTCATCTATTACTTATTATAAATATGTGCTCTAAGTTTTTCTTAGAACTTTAGGGCTTGTTTAAATACATAAATACTAGGATTCATCAGTGAACTAACTCTGACAGGGTTTGTGATTGTTGGGGTAGAATGCCATGTACCATACAAGTTTCTGAAAACATCCATTTAACAGTTTTTGTGCACAATTCCAGCTATTCTAGTAGTAGCTACATGAGGTCTAGACCAGTTTGTAGCATCCCCAAATGAGAACTTTGCTTGTTTGTGTCTTATTTAATGAGTCTGCCACGAGGATTGAAAGGTGTAAAATTTTCTTGTGACAAAGGGTTGAAGTTTCGCCATGGAAATGTCCTTAAGGATCCTTCTAAAATAATATTTTGCATACAGTTATATGCGTGATATGTTGTTTTAATTGATGCGCACAGAAGTTTAGTTATATATATGATTTGTCATAGTTGAGCTGATTGATTGGTTGTATAACATGGTTTGTGAAGGTTATTCAAGATGAATTACTCTCTGAAGAAATTGAAGTGCACAGAGCTCTTGATAGCAACCGAAGGCCACTGCCACTTGAGCATCTCCTAAGATGCTTTGAAGAATTGAAACCTGATGAAGACTCAGAAGCTTCTTTGTCATTGAAGATGGTCGTCAGTTCTTGCATGAGAGATATGTATCATTATGCCCGTGTTTCTGGATTACATGTACTTGAATCTGTAATGGAAACTGCACTTTCTGCTGTGAAGAGGGGACAGCTCCAAGAAGCTAGCAATGTAGGTGTCTATATGTATGTGTAAATTGAATTTGTACGTGGAAAACTAGTTAGACTAAAGGACTGGAGCCATATACCTCTTCGCCTTCAGGAAGGGAAGTGAGCGGAAAAAGGAAAGAATGCCGAAAATTTTGTGTCAAGCAAACTATAGTGTCAATCAAAATTTTCTTCTCTTTCCTTGTTATTTTCAAGTCCAGATGAAGTCTTAATTTCAGTTTCTAATTTCTTGTAAATTTGAGCCGGTCTTCAATTTGTGTGGCAGGTTCTTACATTGTTTCCTCAACTTCAGCCACTGGTAGCTGCCATGGGTTGGGAACTATTATCTGGTAAAACTGCAGCAAGAAGGAAATTAATGCAAATTTTGTGGATAAGTAAGTCACAGGTGCTTCGTATAGAAGAATCTTCTATTTATGGTAATCAATCAGATGAGGTAATTCCATTTGCCTTGAATTGTATGATGATATGCCTCTTTACATGAGATGGTGGTCTAAGGAACATTCGTCATGAATGATTATTACGGTTGATTTTGACAGGTTTCTTGCATAGAACATCTTTGCGATTCTTTATGTTACCAACTTGATCTTGCCTCTTTTGTTGCCTGCGTCAACTCGGGTCAGTCATGGAATTCAAAATCCTCATTACTATTGTCTGGTAAAGAGCAACCATCTTCTGGAGGTGGAGGTCTTGAGTTGGATCCTTTTGTTGAAAACTTTGTGTTGGAAAGACTTTCTGTTCAAAGTCCTCTTCGGGTAATAACATCAAATTTGATAAGATCAATGATAAACCTTAGGAAGTATAAAATTACAAAGTTAGCCTTGTCAGAAATGGATTATCCGTTAAAT
Organism: Melianthus villosus; assembly: GCA_036897605.1. NCBI lineage: Eukaryota > Viridiplantae > Streptophyta > Magnoliopsida > Geraniales > Francoaceae > Melianthus > Melianthus villosus. The sequence goes on from JAYMTC010000381.1 coordinate 4,493, forward strand.
TCTGTTTCTCCTAGAAGCTTGAACTTGTAAGAAATGGGCATTTAATTGATTTATTTAACACTCATCTTCACGTGAAATCCGAGATTTTATTTCTCAGGCGTGAAGTGTGACCCATAATCACATGCCTTACTTTGAGGCGGACACAAGGCGAATTTTAAGTTGGCCCGATGCTTTAACAAATGCATGCAGAATTAGGGATAAATGTAGTCACGGTGGTTTGAACCGTTGACCTCTTGGTTACATCAATCTCGAATATCATATTAAATTCTGTTTATCCTAAAAGTTTGAACTAACAGTAAATAAATATTTAATTATATATTGGCTTAAATATTTATATGGTACCTGAATTATCATGTTTGTCTCAATTTAGTACCTGAAGTCTAAATTGTATCGATTTCATATATAAATTCTTAAAATCGTCTCAATATCAGTACTATCGTTTTAAACATACTGTTAATTTGTCTCAGCTCGCTTAATTTAATCCGTTTGCTACTAATTATCACCCATCTAAAATTATATATGAATATAATTTAATGTAATTCCTCTTTATTAAACACTCTAAAACTTGATAGTTTGATTCTAATTATGCACAAACATGTACGGAAAGTCGAAGCCAAAAACTAATATTTTTTAACACATACAGAGGTTTGCTGATGTTTAAGAAGGAAGAATTATGTTATATTCGATCAAAATATTATTTTGGGTTGGTGGTAAATAGTAGAAAACGAGTTGAACTGAGTCACATTAGATAAATTAAAAACGATAATACTGACTTTGAGACGATTTTATGAGTTCATATATAAAATTGATATATTTTAGAGTTCAGGTACTAAATTGAGACAACCGTAATAATTTAGGTACCATATAAGTATTTAAACCTTATATATTTAACAGAAAAGTAGGTTAGATTAATAGAAGAATTTAAGATTTATCCTTAACAATGTGAAGTGACAAGTGTTTGAAACAAAATAGATCTTCAAAAGTGACAAATATTTTGAGGGGGAGGGAATATCAAATTTCAGTATTGGTAACAAGCTAGTGGAGTTTTACTATTTCCAATGTTTTTAACACCATTTGTTTAGGTGCTGACTTATAACAGGATAATTTTTCTGTAGGTACTATTTGATGTAGTTCCAGGCATAAGATTTCAAGATGCCATCGAATTGATTAGCATGCAGCCGATTGCTTCTACAGCAGCAGCATGGAAGAGGTGTTCGAGAGTTTTTTTTTTGTTCCATTGTTATGCTTAACTTGTATTGAAAAAGTTAACTTTAAAGCTACAGTTTTAGCTTCTCCTTGAAATGATTTGAAGCTTGAGAATCAAAACACCTCCAAACACTTCTATATCTTATCGCATGTCCGATTAAATCTCAAGTGTGAAGAGTAGGCATATGTGTGCGTTCCTGGTTGAACCTTAGTTGCACGGATCTTTGGGGCGGGGAATGAATCCGTCTCGGAACCTCGATTCCAATATATAATTTTATATTTTCTAACGATTACCCGTTCCCCCTCTCGCACCTGCTCACGCATCATGAAACTATATGTTGAACAACCAATTACAAAAATTATTCACTTATTCCTTTACATGTGGAACAACTACTACTTTTTGTTTGACTCGTGATACAGTGGCATTTGTTTGCTGTTCTGTGACCTCTTCCTGGAATTTTACTTTATAGGGTGCAAGATCTTGAACTCATGCACATGCGTTATGCTCTGGAATCAACTGTTCTTGCCCTGGGAGCTATTGGAAGGAATAATGATGATGAAACAGGCGATCATCACCAAGTGCCATTATGCCATTTGAAGGATCTGCAAAACCATTTGGAGGCTATCTCTAGTCTTCCACGCAAGGTGATCTGCTTGTAAATGTGTCCTAGAGTACTATTCTCTGAGTTGTTATCCTGGTCATTTTCTTTAAGGGTCTAATCGAAGACCTGAATCCACAATTAACACATGTATGTGAGTATGAATATTAACTATAGGAGGCACACAAATTTTCTTTAAATGCTTCATACCTGTGTAGTTTTCTCACAACCCTATTTTTTGTTGTAGATTATGATGCTCAATGTCATAGTTTCACTTTTACATATGGATGATATCTCTTTCAAGTTGGCACGTGATGCCTCACCAGTGAGCTATTATGAAGGGGTAGACACGTGTGTCTGGGACCATAATGCTCCCATAACATCTGAAGGGGGAAGCAAAATGGTTATATCATTCATTGAGTTGCTGCTTGATATATTGCGTCGGAATGTTCAGTCAATCATCGAACAAGATCAGGCATTGAGTGGAGGTGTAAATGATGTTGGTGCGCAAGCCTTAGAGTGGAGAATATTGTTGGCTAAAGAATTTACTGAAGATTGGGAATGGCGGTTGTCCATCTTACAGCGGCTTCTGCCATTTACTGAACATCAATGGAGATGGAAAGAAGCATTGACTGTCTTACGTGCAGCTCCATCCAAGCTTCTTAATCTGTTAGTTTGATGTACTCTATCCTAAATGTTGATAAGAAGTTTATCTATTTCTCATACTGACATGCATGAGTTTTCTTGGAAATGCTTTATGCTTTTTGCATCATGATGTGTGTAATATTTCATTATGCATCTTCTTTGCAACAAGGATATGACAATGCTGAAAAGATTTAGAATTATCCTAGTTTTTTTCCCCTTCTTTATGGGTAGAGAAATAAAAGCACTTCTTTCTCTTAGCTGAAAATATCTTTAGCAAAAAGGACATTAATAGTTGATCTGTGTTTCTGAGCTGAAAAGCTGTTAGTATAATCTGATCTGAACTCCATCGCTACAAAAGGTCATTATGCTTCATTTATCAAGACAGCCCCTTTTTTTTAGTAGTAAAAATGTTTCTACACTCAATAAAAACAATACAGCGTACACATGCTACTTTCTCATCCATTAAAATATCTATATTGATCAGGGCAGTTTTCAGATTAAATTCGTAAAACTAGATGTGGGTTTGGCAAGGTCAGATGAAAGACTGGGTTCTTGTGTGTGTATATAATTTATTTGGATTTGTCACGAGAAATGCCATTTACTTTGTGAATAGATTGGTGAATAGAAGTGTTTTTTTCATCAAATTTACTGTTTGTCTATCATGCAGTTGCATGCAGAGAGCAAAGTATGACATTGGAGAAGAGGCAGTTCATCGATTTTCGTTATCTGCAGAGGATAAAGCAACCCTTGAATTGTCTGAATGGGTAGATAGTGCCTTCAGAAGAGTTTCTGTAGGTTTCCATTTCGTCACATTGAATTTATTGATGCTTTGCTTTAGAATGATTGCTAAACGGTATGTTTAGTTGCAGTTGGTGGAAACTAATGCTGATACCCTTAAAAGTACTATTGTTTAAAGTCAAATTTTCCCGAGTGATTTCACCACTTCTTTTGACTCCTTATTTCTGATTGGAATTGTGTGATCTGACCTTTTTATGTCTCTGGTTTGCTGTAGCATCACATCTTTTAAAGACAGTTGCATAATATTTTCATGCCATCTCTCATCACTTATTCAAGGTGTTTGACATATCTGGTTCACGTTAGAACGCAGAATATAAAGAAACGTGTAATATGGTAGGGAATAAACAGTAGTTAATAAGGAAATAGTGGAGTGCAAGTAGATTTTTCATGTCACTTAGGTGGAGCACACAATTGTATGACATGGAAAGTAAAACTTAACTTTCAAAATAGTTAAGAAATACTCTCTTGGTTTCATTGTCATCAAATTGACATTATTCATAAAAATCTAGACTTAATAAATCAGTTGAACATTTTCCATCAGCGTTTGAATTTTTCTATGCCAAAATATAAATATTAACTTAATAGCGATGCATGACCATTACTAGTGCCCCGTGTTTGACTGTGCAGGTTATGTAACAAAGAACACTGGCTAAAGGAAATATTGGTGACTGGGGTTTTGATATGTACTTCTGATTACTATATTAGAAACATTCAAACATGTGAAGAAAACACGTACATGTTGCATATTCGTACTTCGGGTTTGTAGGTTCCATGTATGCTATTCCAACATATATTAAAATTTCCAGTAGTTTGGTTCATTAAATACAAAAAAGAATGAAATAAATCATAATAATTACAAATCAAAATTTGTAGAAACTGAACCGCCTTTAAATATTTAGAAAATGAACAACAGTAACCCCAGATGATATGAAAATCCTACCAGAGTGCAATAGCTTTACATATATCCCTTGTTTAGTCCCAGATTGTCTTCTATGTTGTTCCCTTGATTCTTACACAATCTGATTCTTTGTATCTTTAGTTAAACTTTTTTATTTGCATATATATCAACATAATTGTGGCACATTGCATAGAAGTATGAAAGCCTGACGAGCATTTTACTTAACTTTATTGTTGATATTATTCGTAATGATGACAATGTTTATTTTGAATTGAAAATTTTCTCTCGTTACCACTTGCTTTCAGGTTATATCCGGACACAGGCTTAGGATTTTCGACACAGCATTTTCTAATATTTTATGTAGGATAATGTAATATTTGTATTTCAGGTAGAAGATGCTGTGAATCGGGCAGCTGATGAGTTTTCTGCGGTACAAGATCTTGATTTTTCCTCTTTGAGGTCTCAGTTAGGGCCTTTGGCTTTGGTAAGTTCCTACGATGCAAATATATTCCCCGCCACTCCTGCCCTTGTTTTCTATGTTATGTTCTCCTTGACTTTGTTTTTTGTTTACTTTAAGCTTTATATTAGATTAATGAAATAAAAGAGAAGTATGGATACATGTTGCTATCTGGATTTTTTTTTTCATTTACGTTTAGATGATATCTATGTACTTATCGACATTTTTATTCCTGACATCTCTTTTCCTGCAAGATTCTTCTTTGTATTGATGTTGCTGCAACTTCTGCAAGGTCTGCAACAATGTCTCAACAGCTTTTGGATCAGGCAATTACTTATCTATATCTTAAACTTGGAAGTTTTTCGATTTAGTTTGGTTGCATTACTTTTCTCAAAATTTTCTGGAGGCATATAGAAAAAATAATTGCATACTGTTACCTGAGATCTTGTGGGGATTTAAAGTTAGTAATATTTAATAGCAGCACTATACTCCTTTTGGTATGTTATAATTATGGTGGAAGCAAAATCAATAGTTTCTTTTAAAGTAATTGGTCGTATATCACACAACATGTTACCCACACCCGGGGATCGAAGTTCCTTTCTTTTCTTGAATTAGGTTGCAGTTCTCAATTTTGTGGAATGAAAACCTAGAATTTCTTCAGTAACTTTGTTTCATTAACTTTCGAACTTTCAATCATGTTCCCGAATATTTTGAGAAAATTATGGACAGATTCTACTACATGCCTGAGTTTCCCCAGAATCTTCTGTAATTCAATATCATTTTTCATGTGGGATCAAGAACATACAAATGATCTGCACCGGATTCTTCAAGATTTTTATAATATGCAGGCTCAGGTAATGTTATCTGAAATATATCCTGGAGGTTCTCCAAAGATAGGTTCCACTTACTGGGACCAGATCCAGGAAATAGGAGTTATTTCAGTATCACGCCGTGTTCTCAAACATCTACACGAGCTGTTGGAACAGGTAAAATTTTGTATTTTCCATATATTGAATTTACGCAAATTTTCTAGCAATCAGATGCCTTTCTTTCTAGCAATCAGATGCCTTTCGCTTTGATTCTATTTTAGTTCGATGACTAGTTAATATACTTCTAAAGTATGAGGCTTAGTACTGTCAGAAATATATTCTCTGTACTAGAGTACGAGTCCTTGTTTCAACTTAATTTTTAAGGTGCTTATACTAAAAATACATTATACTTGTATGTTTTGTTTACTTTTACATGAAAAAGGGTCCTATGATATTTTCCTTACTCTTATTTTCAACATCCCAGAGGCACAATGGGATCTTACCAACTTTGGTTTTGCATTTTTTCCTGTTCCGACTTTATTGTGCTCTTTCAAAGGTCGCCTTTGAGCTGTTTGTTAATCAAAGCATTTTTTTTCCTTACTGCTGCTTTATTTGTCTACTTTTAGAAGTAGATAAGAGTGAGTGTGTGTTAATAAAAGTTCTTTTTACCTTTTTATATATTTCATGCCAAAAGTGTCAGTTGCCTTTTCTACTATCCCCACTATTTAATTTACAACTATATTCTCACTGGCATTTACAACTAATTGGCACTTTCGCCCGTCCGATGGGTCGGAAAAATTGAAGATTTTAAGATTATATTGTAAGCCATAAAAAAATCATATTTATAAAGTATGAGTCGGAATTGTAATAGCTGCAAAGTATTGAATTAAAACACATATTACATCTTCACGCGGAAGTCTATGAATTTATTTTTAAAATGATAAAAATAATACAAACAATAAGACAAACAGACGGAAGGACCGGTCGTATACCATTCATCCATTCAAATGACTAAAGTTGCCTAACTCATAATCGAGGGATCGATATTAGATTCGACGTGAATATAAAGGGACGAATGTAACGAGTATAAAACTCTAAATTAAGGCTAGTTAATAAACGAGCTGAGAATGAGTCGAGTCCAAGAGTTTACGCACTCTACTCATTTATGTAACTAATACATGTATTTATCTTGTTAAACAAGATAAATAAATTTATTGCGCATTAAGTAAATTTAGAATAAGTTAGCATAAAATTTAGTTTGTTATGTAATAATCTATGTAAATATAAATAAATTAAAATTATTACATTCTTTGTAAATTATTAATATGTTAAGAAACTTGTGTAAAATAAATATAAAAATGAAGCTATTAAAAAGATAGTGTATGTAATTTTTTACTTGATATATATTAAAATTAAAAAGTAAATAGATAAAATTCTTCTAATTCTTCTAATAGTATAATATTAAAAATATGAAATTAGAAAAGTTTTAAATATATTGTAAGGAGAAAAGAGATGGTTCAGTGGTAAACACCCTCACTTGTAACCAATAGGTTGTGAGTTAGAGTCACCACGGGAGAGTAGTAAAAATGTTGATCCCTTAAAATAATATGTATTAAAAAAAATTACAAGGTCTACTGAAAATCTTAAGATTAGAAGAAGAACTTGGCAAATTTCAATGTAAATAATCTAATTGATCGGAATTTGCGAAAGGTATAAACAAGTTGAAGAAACAAGTTGTTGAATCAGAGAATGATCCAACCATTAAATTCTAGGGTTGCAGTAATTTGGAAGAGATGATTTGTCAGAGAGAGAGAGAAGGTAAAAGATGGGGATTGGGGAGGGAGCGGTGAAGCGTTATTGAATTGAAATTCTCGTGTTACCCTTGGTTAATTCTCACGTTTCAAGTACGTGAGGACATTTAACGGTGATATTACGGTGAGACTTGCGGTGGAGAGTATATGAAAGTTAGGGACTGCATATAGTAAAAGTTAGTGTTAAGGACTAACGGCGTAAAACGTGACAAACACAATCGATAAAATTAACCTTACCTTATATACACGATTATTTTAGAGAAAATACTTTACATTACAAATTAATAAATAGTAATTTTACTATATTATATATTATAACGAGCTCATAAGAATCCATTATATTCTCGTAGAGTTATTTTTAGTCAAATTCTTATTACAAGGGTTAAATTTTAGGGTATGGCATGCTTAGAATAGATTGTCCTAATTTTTTTTTAGAGTTTCCGAGTATCAGAGTTTCTTATGTGTTTTATATTGATACGACATGTTATATGAATTATCTGTTTTCAGAGATAATTACTTATTTAGTTTAGTTGTAATTTTCCTTTACATTACAAACAACAAATATCAAATTGGAGTT
>JAYMTC010000382.1:0-12292 GCA_036897605.1 Melianthus villosus
ATCATCTACTAATTCTTCTCGCACCGGTGACAGTTATGGAACCGCGCGTGGGATGTTTGATGGGGAGATGCAGCATATCATCAGTGGACATATCGCCAAGGTAACATCGGAGTTCACATCAAAGCTGGCATGGATTGAAACCCGGGAGGCGATCCGAATTGTTGAATTGGCTGCAAAGTTTAAAAAAAATACTACAATTGTTCATGTCCGCTCCATTTGTTGTCTCGCCGCTCCAAGCCTCAAAGCCCCAAGCATAATAGCCCCACATGTATTATAGATTTAATTAGGCATGTAAACGGCCTATAAACGGACAGATGCAGATATATCCGAATCAGTATCCATTTAGAAATACCCGAATTCGAATTTGAATATTTCGGATGTTAATTTTTAGTATCCAAATTCATATTTGTTCAAATACAAACCGAATTCGGATATATCCGTATCCAAAAACAATTTATTTAAATTATAAATTAAAATCCGAAACCGAATATCTGAATATCAGAAAATATGAAAAATATATACTAAATACAAATACAACATTTCTAATTGTAAATAATCTTCAAATTATAAAATTCATGTATTCTAACAAATATTCAAATAGATTCATTCGACATTCAATACATACATATCCAAAATATAAAAAAGTTCAAAATACAAGATTAATGCTTAGAGACATCACAAAATAAGCTCAAATTCTAACATATTTAATTTTTTTAAAATCAAACTATTTTAATGATACTATAAATTTATTGTTAGGTTTTATTTATGAATCTTCTAAATATAATTTATTTCATATATTTTGTTCATTGTGTACTTAAAATTACATTTATATTTGTAACAATATCAATTTATATACAAATAATATCTAAAAATATCATATATAAAATATTATACTAAACAAATAGTATTTGGATTCGAATATTCGTAGCCATCGGATACATATTTGGTTCGAATGTTAACTGAATCGGATGCACAATTTTCATATTCGTATCTATTTATAAACGAACGAATACGGATAATATTCATTTAATTTCAAATTCGAATAATATTTATTTAAATCGAATTCGAATTCGAACGATCGTCGAATTTTTTTGTTACCATTTAGAGCCTTAGATTTAACGAGTGATTGTTTGGACTTTATTATTTTATAATTGGTAAAATGAAATTTCTTCATTAATGCAATTAGATTGATAAATGCCAGAAGAATGACACCGAAAATGATGACGCTCAATATGAGGCAGGCCATATGAGCAATTAGGTACATCAGATATTAATATTTGAGCCTCTAGAATGTTAATGGAATATTTGCATTTCAACTTTTATGAAATTTGAAATTTTTTATTCCAAATTTGTTGTATTATAATTAGTTTAAATAAACGGTAACAGTGGTTGTATTAGAAATATTGTGTGCTTTCAAGTGAAATTTTTAACATTTTGGATTTTAAATTTTTTATGATTCCATATTAGTGATGGAAGACATTCAACTTAAGTTATTTGATGTCAAAATCGTTTTCAGCCATAGAAGAATTAATATAATATTTTTAGTTATTATGAACGAAGGTAAAATAATATATTTTCAAGTAGACCGACCGAAATTAACGACCGAACCTCCATCATATATTAGCGATCAACCCTTGGTCGCTAGAATTATTTCGAAATTTTGTTTTGCTTAAATTTTAGAGACCGCAAAAAGGGTTTATAGTTTAGGGACGAAGAAATTCGGTTCGCTGGTTCGCATTGTGAAAAGTAATGTAGCGACCGTTTAAGCGACCACTTCTTTCAGTTGCAGATGCCTTCGAATTTGGTGTTCTTAGCTCATGATAAAAAGGTCACTAGTTTAACAATTGAGTTAGAGACCAATCGATAGTTGTTTTTGCCTGCTTTAAGGTTTTATCGATTATAAATATATCGACAGATTTAGTAATCAGCTATTTTAATCGCAGCTTATGTGTATTTATTAAACATTCTTATTAACTATTTCTTAATGGAAATCAAAATATTTTCATTTAAAAAGTGGGAATATAGTGTCACTTCTGCGACAAATTTAACGACCGTATGATCTTTCGTAGACAGTACGAGGTAGATAGACACGTCGCCGGCCACACGGATTCATAACCCGTATGGGCGTGGTCACAGGGCACTACCTCCTGAGGAGGATGCCAAACCTAGCTCAAAGCCAAGAGGTGGGCTCTATTAGTTACGCCCCACTTCCTCTTAGAGTGGTTGGGCTATCTAGTATCTGCATTACCATCACCTCGACTTGGTTACTCAGTGGTGGTCTCATCATCGCTAAGGTCACAGGGCGATGCACCCCAGTCTGGTTAGTTAGCTCTAGTGCACTGGGCCGAGAGGGCCTAACATTTTGAGACTTGTTCGGCATCCTGCGGGGAGGACGGTCCTATCTTAGACGAACAACATGTCAGTATTATTTACGAAGTTTATGATTTGGAAGTGTCATCATATCATTGTTGTTCAAAATTGTTCTAACTTTTATTTTTGGATCCGAGGGTAAATTGTGACATGGTCAACATAATCAAGCAGTTTCTCGATGGACATAAGAGATCTAGCAATGTTTTAAAACACTTTCTCCCCAATAGGAAACTAGTATATAAGAATGAAATATAAGGGCTCTAGCAATGTTTAGGATATGTATATGCTTCTTCTCAACGAAGCCATTTTGTTGGGGAGTATAGATACAAGTGATTTTATGAACAATGCCCTTAGAGTGAAAGAAAACAACATTGGCCATTTGAAGGAATTCTACCCCACTGTCAGTTCTGATTTTTTTTTTTTATAGGAATGGAGAAGTGAGTTTGAATAAGTTGTAAATTTTTTTGAATGATTATGAGAGAGTGAGATTTGAGGGTTATCAAATAGGTATCGTCAACAATAATAATAAAGTATATTTCTCTTATGTGATTGGATACTCTATATGGCCCTCAGTTAAAAAGCTGGTAAGGTAGAACTAACACTGGTAGGAAATAGTTTTCTAGGTTGTTTTGCAAGAAGATGTTAGAATATAGGTTTTAATGTAATGAGATTAGGTTAATGTATTATCTAATGAGTTTTAGGTTAACTTAGTTCACAATTCAAGCTAACTTAGTCTCTAAGTCAACTTAACTTACTCTTTAAGTTAACTTAATTCACAAGTTAATTTAATCCCCAAGTTAACTTAGTCCATAAGTTTAGCCTCTAACTTAGTCCCTAAGTTAACTTCTCCTATATAAAGGCATAGTCTCTCTGTAATATATTCACTCAGTCATCAAAAATCAATATAAACATATTATCTACAATAACCTCTCGCATTTCAGCGTAACATAGTGCATTTCAGTGTTTTGTCAATAATATGTAAAATAGACATTGTTGAGAAAGCAATATGTCCAGTACTCATGTGCCATAAGTTGGTTATATTGAATCTATAAACTGAGTTTGTTACTCTGTAGGAACTGAAAACATTGTTACAACTAGGAGCACTACAGTTGTATTATTAGAATGAAAACTACGGATAAACGAAAAACAAACACTGATCGTCCTTTGTAAACTAAAATGGACATGAGGTTGAATTCAAACGAAATTACATGCAATACACTATGTAAATGCATGTCAGATTGTAAAGATATGGTTTCAATGTTTGTTACAGAATTAACATCACTATTGGCCATTTGAACATTACCATCTTGTGCATGTGAACTAAAACTGTCAAGATTAGAGGTACCGCATTTGCTCGTGTTTATGACACACTCCTCTTTGTTACACATGCAAAGTAAGCTGATGAACATGAGTAGATTACATGTCATATTACTGCAGGAGACTGATTCTAAGATGCATGATTGTTTTGTACCAGTCCCAGTTGCTTGATTAACTTGTGCTGCCTTTGTTTGATCACAGTTAATAAGCTGCAGCAGTTGCTGATATTGCTGAAGAGTAAACAAGGGGCTGGTAGGAAGAACAGGTGTACTTTGATCCTCCAAGTTATCATTGAGAAAGTTATTGTCATCCATCATGTCCTCTCTTACTTCCATATTCTCTGCCACATCTGGGTTGGTTTCTACCTTCGCGGCCTCTTTCGAAGTGAGGAGGATAGCTAATAAGTTTGTAGCATATTTCCTTTGTGTGACCCAAAGCATGAAAATATAACATTCTTTTCTGTCACATATGCTGTGATTATCTTTTTGTTGGTAAGTCTGAAGTATAAAAAATATAGGAGGTTCACTGAGTACTGAAATAATAACTACGTTCCTTTGGAATTCCTCATTCCATACTATGAGAATGTTTAACCATGCATTGGTAGGTGTAACATCATATGTCTCATTGAGTTCCATTAGGAACTGCAAATTCTCTTGCTGATTATGTTCCACATGTAAGCTTTACTAGTAGGGCATTTACAGGAAGTGTGACCAAGGCCTCGGATTTGTCTTAGAACTGCCTCAATCTTGAATAGTATCCAGTAGTAGTTGAGGTGCATTCTGCTAAACTGTCGATCACTTTGTGTAGAAAGAGAATCAGGATTATTGAGATCCAAAAGAGAGGAACTGTTGGTACTATTTTTAGAATCAGGATTCATGGTCAAGGAAGAAATGAAATTGCAGAAGGAAGAGAATAAGCAACTAATCAAACATATCAATTGATGAGCACGTGAACACGGTGAGAGAAGAGTCGTGGAAGCAAGAACTCAACTGATACCATTTCAAATTTCTAAGCTTATCTTTCTACGAGTATTTAATTCCCTTGGTTTTTTATTTTATGTATAAAATAAATCATGTAAAGAGTTTTGAAAATCATCTTTATTTTGTTTTAACTTAAATATGAGTATTTTGAAATGACACATATTTTTATTGAATTTTAGAACCTTTCAAATCATCTTTCTTGTTATCATAAATATCATGTAATTACATCGAGAAAAATATGTGTTCGTTTGGCATTATGTTTGAATGGGTGATTTTGCGTTGAGATTCTAATTTTTTTACCTAAAATATCGAGATACAATGCAGAATCTCCTGACACAAACACAATGTCAAACAAATATTATATTTGATGTAATAAAAGCCCAGCTGAGCTATATATAGAACATGATTAAACTAACTGACTAAGGTTAACCACTTGAGTAAAGCTAACTACCTAACTGACCACAGTGCAGGATATAGCTGGAAAGTACAGACTAGAGCAACTAAATGAAAGGAACTAACAAAAACTAACATATTAGTAACTCGACAATGGAATGGAGAAAGAGAATGCCTATTTTTAGGGCTCAGACAATGCCTCAATCCTAAATTATAGCTTTGAAACGATTAAAACATTCAACAGAGTAGATATACACGGAAATTCATGTGAGAATAACATGTATGTTTTGAATTGTAGTTACACTTACACATACAAATTCAAGCCAATACTTCTATGAAGTCTTATTAACTATAACCACACATAAATAACAAGAAACATATAGCATAGAGAGATTCAACCCGAGATTCAACCCCAAAAAGATCGATTCTTTATTGCGTAACTGAGTTCCCCCTTAAAACTGCTTCCCCTGTAGTCCACCGACCATTTCTCGAATGTGCAATCAGTGAAGTTGTAATAACCACCGTGAACAGAGAGTTTCCCCCGCATCACTTTTTCTTCTATCCATGGATATGTGAACAGGTTCAACAGTGACTGATTCACTGATTCCTGTAAAGAGGATTGACAGTTAAGTGACCGAAAAATTCAGCATGAACAATGTATATCAAAAATCAAATATTTTTAGGCATTTGGTCAATCTTCCCCTAATTGAATCATTCCTTAGATTACTTAAAATATGATACATGATACAAGGCAACTTCATAATCATCAGCAAATTAAAGCCTGAAATAGTTTATGAAGATTATTCTATCCGTAGATGGTTAGGAGCCTCCAGAGTTTGATCGCCGCTTTTATTTCCCCATCTTGCTTTTCACAAACAAAAAAACAACAAAAGAAAACAATGCCACTCATATCCCCAAGAGAAAATACGCCATATTCCAACTGTTCTAGACCAATTTCAATGAGCTTCAACCTATTTGCATTCATTAAATTGGGCATGGTTTATATAGAATTTATAATAACTAGATTCCTACTCCACAAGCTATGACCAAGTTCTTCAATACCAATAGCCTACTCCCTTGGTTGTAAGGGATTATACTAAAGAAAGGCCATTGTGAAGCTGATCCTAATATAATATAGAAATTAAAAAGAAAATGAGAGAACCTTCTCGCAGTGTCTGCACTGCTGGTCAAAGCTGAGGTGTGAAGTAGCAGCTTTTGCTCTTAAGCTTGCCTTCTTACCCACGACAACCCAATTCTTAATAAAGCTACTGAACAAAGGAAGTGATAATGAGAAACATTTTCCCGTAGTTATCAAATGAGACGTATAGCATAATATACTTAATTCCATAGGAAAGGATGCAAATGGGTGAAAATGGGTATCTAGTTAACCTTGAATCCTCTTTCTCTTCCATGCTCATAAGAGCACGTATGCCTCCGCAGCAACTGTGACCGATAATCAGTATATTTTTAACCTGCAAAAGAAATTTTCAATTTAAATTATTGCTGATGTATATCTAATTACAATTATACTGCTCATTATATTTATTTCAAGAATCTAACCACAACAAAACTCTCTTGATTGCAGATTTATCATAAAACATTCTGCTTTACATTTATCATTAAAAAAAAGGTACTCAATTAATTTGTAATGTATTAAAAAGCTTTTTTTCCTTCATACTCTGATTTGTCAAATTGTTAATTCTTCCATACCAGAAAGTATTTGTACCAGAACTAATACTGTCAATATCTTTCCATCTTAAATTTGAACAGTTTCAAGTATCTAATGATTCCCACTGTCACCTGTTAATGGGCATATAATATGCAATAAATAAAACGAAGAAATCTGCAGGAAATATATTTCTTATAGATAACTTACTTCGAGAGCATTTACAGCAAACTCTAATGCAGCATTCGTTTCAGTTGGCCCACCCTGTACAAAGAAAGGAGATCAATTTTGATTTGATAACAGCACTATCCAACATAAACAATAATCGAGATGTATTATGTACAATCTACAATAATATTTTTTATACCTCCATTGGAGGCACTAGATTTCCAACATTGCGGACAACAAAGGCTTCTCCTGGCTGAAATCCTAGGACATTTGAGGGGCAAACCCTAGAATCTCCACAAGCAATCACTAGTACCTGTACTTCAAATTTTTAGTTAAAAAGTGTTATCCTAGTGAAAGAAATTAAAAGGAAGGAGAAATCAACAGTAAGCCATCCAAGCTGCTTCAATATATGTGCAACCCAGTTGCGAAAAGAAAAAAATGACAAAATCAGGAGAACATTTAGCACCTTTGGTGCTTGTGCCTTGGCAAGACTTTCATAGTGCTCTATGTTTTGCCTAATCAATAAATACGAATCATGTTAGAAGGGGGACAAAATTGTTCTTGACATGTAATTCTGCCCCGAGAAGTAGTTATTTGCATCTTACAAGTATTTATTTTTCTTGAAACTCAGAAACCGTTGTTTCATACCATCAAACAAATCACTCTCATTTTCAATGTCTGCTACTGTCTCCAGTTTCTTGTCAAGTTCCTGGGCGAGTCCTGGATACTCCTTTGAGGCCTTTAGTTTCAGCCCTTGATTACTTCTGTAAACGTTGGGAGGGATATGTGAAGCAGCAAAACATAGTAAATTCAAGTCAAATGGCCAACATGACATCTAAATTAAATGAAGACATTCTTATCTCTTATGGTCAATTCTGAAGATTACGAATTAAAGCTCCTATAAATCAATCAAATAATAACAATAAGCTCACGACACCACGTCATAACAATTAATCTCATCAGCAAGCTAAGTATTGAGAACAAAACACTTCTTATGTTTCTTGCAATTAATTACACTACTTGTTTTCTGTTTAAATTTAAACATAACCTCCAGAATTTATCAACAACAATACCTTATTTGCTTTATTGTTTGAGAAAATCTACACTGAGCTTTTGTGCAGGCTCAAAAATTTAAATACCGTTGAGAATTTGAAAGCACAGATCAGTTCTTCTCCTTTAACAGGCATTGTATCGAACACCTCAAGTTCAATCATTACCACTATATAATTCATGTGAAACATAAATCTCGACATTAGCAGATCGAAATTACATCAACAAACCATCTACATAAAACGAATCTGATATAATTAGACCAGAAGATCTTTTTTGAATAGAAACTTACTTGGAGAAGGCCAAAACTCTCAGATGGATGGGCTCAATTACCCCCAATTTAAGCTTACAACCAAAGATCTGTCCCAAACAATTCAAAAACCCAATTGAATCAAACAGAAAGAAACAGACAAGACCCAATCAAATAGTTAGAGAAAGGGTTTAATTACCGGGGAAGATTTGATACTGCTTGTTTGATGATTGAAGGAGGTTGGGATGAAAATTGCCATTAGAGAGATGGAAGGGAAAGAGAAGGATCCGAGGAGAGAAATGTAGGAGAAAGAACAAGTGTCATCGAAAGTATAAAGTAGCTGAAAGGTGTCTGAGAATGCGTTTGGTGGTTAAATCTAAGAACACTTGTCTCTTCTCCAGCTTTAACGGAGAAACCAATGCTTTGCTTCTTAGGCAATTCACTGTGCAACCCAGTTGTCCCAATTTTTTCTCATTTGCTTTCCTTTTTCGGGATAAAATAGGGCAGGCCCCCGCATGCCCCATATGCCCCCATGTTATCAACCTTCCTACCTAGAATAATTAATATTAATTATTATCTTTTTTAACTTCATAAACGTAACATTAAAAAAAATCCAAAGTTTGAAGGAATAAAAACTATTGTTCATTTACTCCTCTCTACAAAGCTAGAGGATCTCGTTTGGCGATGGAAATTTTTTCGTTAAGTTCTTTTTATTTAATTATTTTGTTATATTTTTTTATTTTTGTTATCATTTCTTTTAGAATTTTCTTCTTCATTTAGTAAAGTGTTCTTCCTCCCTTGGTATGATTTATCTTTTTTTATAAGGTTTATTTTATCATTAATGATGATTTTTTCATTCTCTTAGATGATTAGATTTTTAGGTATTTTTCTTTTTATTTTATTATGGTATGACGACAGATCTACACGAAAATCTATTTTTACAAATATTTGTGAGTTAAATGAAGTCAAGGCCGAGCTATTAACTCAATTTTCTGAATTTTATCAAGATTTATTATTCATGATGAGCGATTTTATGTACATGGTTTAATTGTTTAAAAGATTTCGTGGTCATTGAATTTTACTATAAGCTTGTAATTTTTTCAATCATATTAATAAAATTTATTTATTATCTCAAAAAAAAAAATAATGTTCATTCACCTTCTATTTTTCTCTCTAAAATACTTTTATTAACAAAATAAATTAAAATTATTATGAAATGACAAAAGTGTAAAAAAAAAAATTAATTTACTCTTGGTTACTAAGAACGTGCATGGATTGAGTTATATCCAAAATGTTCAATCTATGACACAACTCGTCATAACTCAATCCGTTTTAATATTAACCAAATCAATCCATTTGTATTTTAACTCAAACCAATCTAATATATTAGATGTAGATTGAGTTAGTTTAACTTGCGAGTTAAACTATATTTCAATTTAAATTATTTTTTGATTACAATTAAACTAAATTACAATGAATTTATATGTATCATTACTATTTACTTACATTTTACTACAATATTATTTATTTTTTCTAATATGCACATATGTTTATCTTTTTTTTATATTATTTTTTATCAACCATTACACACATATTTATTAATTATTTAATATCGCAATTTATTTGTTCGTAATACTAAATTTTACGTATCTTTAATAATTGAGAAGAAATATATAATATATTATACGGCAAACAAAATTCAAACTTAAAAAATATAAAGATTCTCAATGTGACTATACTTATATATAAGTTTTAGTATTTTTAGTATGTCTATTTTTTTCTTAAGAGTATTTTATATTCGACCAAAAAAATGTGTTAAAAATAGAATACGTATTAACATAATTAATATAAAAATATATACAAAAAAAATATATAGTTACAAAATTACACTAAAAATATATAACTTGTAATATTTAAATTAGCATTTTTTATATACTAATAAAACTTATTTATATATTATTTTTAATCTAAATTTAATATTTTATTTTTGTGCAGGTTATATCGTATTGGGTTAGGGTTGACCCTGATCGATCCATATTTTATGGATTACATTTCAAATCAATCTGCAATCAAACCGTAAGATATTACTAATCCGATCCAAACTATAATAAACGGACACGGTTCAAGCCAAACTACGCACACCTGCCTCCACGAATCCGCCTCTCATTGTCAATCAAATGGATGTGCAACAAGTATATATATTGATCAACAATGTCGGTTCAGTCTGAGAGTGGACGGTTTATGAAGAGAGTGTTCACATCGACTTTGTGGTTAATAAAATGTTGTTTTGACATTAAGAAGTTCTATAACGTTGTCATCAAGGAATTGTCATCAAATGTTGTAGGAATGTGATTTTTGGAATCTGTTGAGATTTAAAGTTTTATGTTTCACAAATACATTCTATTGATTTTTTATTACGTCTTCTGTTAATCTTTTGTGTGTAATAGTAATGCAAGTCTTGTTGATATGGGATTTTTGTAGGTTATTGACATGAATGAATTTATTATAGTTATAGTATCATTTAAGAATTTAACCTATTACAGTATTTCTTTTGTATATTTAAGAATTTAATGTTCTCTGTGTATAAAATTTAACATATTTATCATCGCGTTTGATTAATGTTCTATGTGTATAAAAGAATTTAAGTTTACTTAAGATGGTTCTGCAAATTTTTTTTTTTTTTGTAAAAAATAAAAATCTTAATGCATAATCATATATTCAAACAAGATATCAGACGAACGATTTATATCTTTAATGTCTATATATAATCGAAATAAATAGGTCGGGTGTGTTGCATCTAGTCTAGATAACTTTAAATTAAAAATATGTATAAAAGATAAACGGTTAAACTCCAATTTAATTTTTAACTACATAATGTCCTTTTTTTTTTTTCACCTTTGAGTTTAATCTCTTATTCCTTTCAAAATCCACAAAAGAAAATAGATATTTGATGTCTTTATCTTTATTTATATCTTTTTCAAAATCTATAGATTGGGATGACAAATGAAATTGAAATTGAAATTGATAATGATCATCATGATCTCTGCAATCTTGATCCTCAAATCAACAATCATAGCTTAGTTTAGCTCGTAGATTCATTTAATAAATATAAGAATTTTCAATGATGTTTCTTATGTTATTTCTCGAATTGAATTTGATTATACTAATGTTAGAATGAAATGATTCTTCTTAGTGGTAATAATCTACATTCTTCTATTTATTACATGGAAAAACAATCAAGAAACTCATTTCCCGACAGTACCTTATTTTCTACGAATCATTTCGACTTTATTTACATTGATGTTTTGGGTTCTTACCAGATCTCCACTAAAAAATGCTGAAAAATACTTCATATTGATAGTAACGACATTTGGAATTTTTTAATGAAGTCAAATTTGAAGCAACCAGTCAGTCTACTTAAATTTGTGTTCTGATTCAAAATCAATTTCCTGCAAGTGTCAAAAGAATTAGTACTGATAATGCATATGAATTATTTAATCATCCATGCCATGAATTGCTCATTACCCATGAAATTATTCATAAAAATCCATTTGTATGTACACCTCACAATAGAATGACATTATTGATATGATGCACAAACATATACTACCCATAGGCAGGGCCTTAATGTTTCACTTTACCGTTTGTTTGGATGGAAAATATTTTTTCGACAAATATTTTTCAAAATTTTAAGGTTTCACGTGTTTGTTTGAATGAAAAATATTTTTTATTTAAAATTAATTTTTCCTAAACGATCAAAAAAATATTTTTCTAACTAATGAAAATTATTTTCCATAATTTTTGTTTACTATATATTTAAATTAAAATTTTAATCATCCAATTATGAATTTATGCTGTAAAAAATACTTTTATTTATAAAATGATTTTGAAAATTAATAAAATGTTAATTTTTTTAAATTAAAATATAATTATTAAAATTATTGTACGAACTTATATTTTAAGTTTAGTTATTATACAATATCATGATGTAAAAATTAAGATAATTGAGTAATTTTTTTTAATTTTAATTAACGATTTCTTATTCCTAAAATTTCAACAAAATTTAAGAAAATATATTTAAAATTTTCATTTTTATTA
>JAYMTC010000383.1:0-12288 GCA_036897605.1 Melianthus villosus
GTCAGCAACCTTTGTTGCCCCACACAGTGGCGGAGTATTCAGGCAAGTGTCCAAGAGCGTTCAACGTCACCAGAGAATGGAAGCATCGTCGAAGCGGATGAACAAGTGGGAAGACCAAGGCATGATGCTCTTACAGTTTGAAGAATGGGACACGGTGTTTGTGAAGACTACCGTAAAGCAGCTGAGATTCATCCGACACATGGACAATAGACTCACGAGGAAGTATGAAGGGCCCCTTCCCATGCTAGAAAAATTGGGGAGAACTTCATAGAGACTTGTTACTCCAGTGTGGATGAAGGTATACTCAGTATTCCATGTGAGCTGTCTCAAGCCATACCATGCCGATCCAGCATACAACCAGCCAACCAGACCAGCCATCAACAACAGTACTCCAACCAACAGCCAACGAAAGAATATCTTAGCCGACAGAGTAGTGACAACGTCAAGTAGGAAGCGCCATGAGTACTTAGTGAAGTGGAGGGGGCTTAGCGACGAAGAAACTATATAGGAGAGTGTCGAAGACTTGCAGCAATTACAGCAGATGATTGAAGACTTTGAAGCAGCACAGTCGATGAAAGCATCGACAAATTAGGTGGGGCAGCATGTCACAGCCTAGCTTGTGTACACATTTGTAATTTATTTATATAATGGAAATATTGCAATTAGTACAATATTTTCATTTAGACATTTTATTGTCTACTACTCTTTTATATGAATAGTTTCATAATACTCTTTAAGGGAGTGTGGTGAGCACCTTAAACACTTGATCAGGTTAATGCATCTCCGAGTGAGTTTGACTCATCTACTCTTGTGTACACATTTTTTGTCCAATATATTATAATTATTGCTTAATTAATTGTCTCGTTCTTATTCTTAATTGTGATTATTGTTATTTAATATAATAAGTTCAATACTCACTTGTTTTTCGTGTGGGTTGTGTGCGTGATTTCAATGTACACATCAGGCTAACTTGTTTCTGTGTCACATGTTGCTACTCAGAAATCTAGTATTGTGACAACAGTGACAATTGTCTACGATAATAGGAACACAACACGACACACTAATTAGTATATTAGTGTTTAGTCACAATTGTCATAAACAGGTTTACCTGCTAAACATGATAAGCCACGTTTATTTTAAATTATAAAAATAAGTATACATTTCATTAATATTTTACGTGGAGGAATTGAAATATTTTATATTTTTTTCTCAATTTTTTATAACATAACTAATTATATTAATAAAATATTAATTATAAATATTAAATTAATAATAAAAAAATACAAATTACGATTAAAATTATATATCATACATATATATTTTTACTAAAAAATGACACGAGATTAAAGGACCACTTACATATTGCCACATGTA
This sequence comes from Melianthus villosus, assembly GCA_036897605.1. Taxonomy (NCBI): domain Eukaryota; kingdom Viridiplantae; phylum Streptophyta; class Magnoliopsida; order Geraniales; family Francoaceae; genus Melianthus; species Melianthus villosus. The sequence goes on from JAYMTC010000383.1 coordinate 1,375, forward strand.
ACAAACAAACAATAAAAGGAGAAATTGTCGTGTGCATTTTGATCCATGCTTGGATAACGTAAAAACCTGTTGGAGTCAAGTTTAAAAAATTAGGATAACTACCTTCCTTCTCTATAATCTGACCTGATTTAGGTTATTAGTTAGTGTGGAGTTAACCCAATCCAGCAACCATATCCTTCCATTCTGTTTTTCCTCTAACAGAGAAAAAGGCTGCTGCAATCTGGGTGGGAATCCCCAAACCTCAATCGATCCAGAGACCATATCCTCAAAGATTCCAGAATCCTTCCAGTCATTCTCTCACTTTTTACACTGTAAGTTGTTTGATTCGTTTTCTTATGAGTGAACCAAATATTCATAAATGAATAGTTTTTGCATTCGTTGACTTTGCTGATTAGATCAGATCATAGTAATATGGATGTTACACCTCACATATGTTTGCTACCCATTTTTTCTTCTAATTTTATTTTTATGTTTCTCTTAATATAATAAGATAAGATTAGATGAAGTAATTGTCTTTTTAAGTCATTGTTAGCTGCATGGAATGGGATATTGACTAGAGCTATACATTAAGCAGTGTTTCACACTATGATTTGATTTTTTTAAAGATTTGGAGACAGCCTATTAGCATGTGAGTCAACTAAGGTTTGATGATCACCAATGTGATATTTAAATGTTGATTCAATATTGACATGGTTTTATTTAAGGCTTAAATCCAGGTATAAGTTAACATGTTCCTAACATGGTTTTATTTCCATTCCTAAAAGCTGGTTGAACTTTGAAGGTAGTAATCATGGATAATGAAAATAGGCATCCGCCTAACCTTGAGGTTTGAAACTGACTTTTTAATTTGTTTTATTTGAGGTACTGCTCGGTAAAGAAGTTATGAACTCGTTTGCTTTCCTTATAGGGAAAGTATGCTGCAATGGCAGTATGTTGGCTTCTTGGAAATGGATGCCTTTTCTCATGGAACAGTATGCTTACAATAGAAGATTACTATGGCTACTTGTTCCCGGTATTAAATCTTCCTAATCTTTTTGTTGTACTCAGCTGTTGGAGATATTTTCGTATAAACAAACTTGTATAATGTTCTCAATGGCTTGGATGCTTATTAACTCGAAAGGACTCTGTTTCTAGTACTTCATTTCTTTATTGTTTCTGAAAATAATATGCATTACAATTGCCCATGAAATCAGCATACCATTCTCCACACCACTTTCTGGGCATATAAATCCTAAACTAACTTCAAATGGAGAAACTTGCTTCAAATCATATTTGCCATGATGTCTGTTTGTTGACTTCTCAAGCACACAGACACGGATTGATAGTTTCAGTAGTTCTTCTAGCTATACAATAAACAGATCCATTGGTTAAAAAAAAATTGGAGAAAATATAAGTTACTGTTCTTTTGACTTAAACTTATGCTGCATTAATTTTTATGGACATGATATACCCCATTCCTCTGGTTCCAATTCCGACTCATTGGAAAAATTTGGAATCAGTTCATGGAATAATGAAATCTTTGTTAGTTTTTCTAGTCATCAGATGCATTTTTTATATTTGACACTTCTGTCTTGATCTTAATGCAGCATTATCATCCTTCACGGGTCCTTTCTCTTGTATATCAGCCATTTGCATTTGGAACACTAGCTATACTGGCATACCATGAAGCAAAAATGAATACAAGAAGAAGAAACCTATTCGGATATATTCTCTTCTTTGTCAGTTCTCTTTTAGTTTTAGTTGTGAGTACTGCTGATCTTCAATGCACGTTTAAAATACAATAAATCATTTATTGCTTTTCGGATGAAACTAAAAAAAATTCTTTCTACTGATTGAGTTTTTGCTATTTCACTGAAGTTGGATTTAGCTACATCGGGCAAAGGAGGTATTGGAACATTCATTGGAATATGTCTCATCAGTGCTGCTTTTGGAGTTGCTGATGCACATGTCCAGGGTGGTATGATTGGAGACCTCTCATACATGCTACCTGAATTTATTCAAGTCAGTGCTCATTGCTCATTGCTCATTGCTCATTGCATTTAACAATAATACCACGCTGTCAATCTTTTCTTAGAATGATTTTAAGTTTGTGACTCCTCTTCCTGTTTCATTTTCTGTAGTCCTTCCTTGCTGGAATGGCTGCTTCAGGAGCTCTGACTTCTTGTTTGAGATTAATTACAAAAGCTGCTTTTGAGAATTCGCAGGATGGCCTTCGCAAGGGAGCCCGTATGTTAAGATCCCCCTATCCTTTGTCTCTTTGAAAAAAAATTCTGTTTTATTATGGATTAATCCTCTTATTTGGTTTTCGTCAATTCAATTCGTAGAAGTAAATTTCAGTTAGTATAACAAGGGATTTATTTGGGAACAATACAAGTATGAGAGGATAATGACAAAAAATCAATTTTTTATTATATTTTAATCTGTCTTTAAGTTGAATATTGCTTGTGCATTACATAATATCTTGTTACCTTTACTCCCAGAACCTTCTTATGTTCTATGTTTACCTATAGATTTAATTTTCCAATTTTTTTCATAATTTTTATCTGATATTAATTGCCTATTGCATGCAACCTTACCTTCATCAGTGGTGAGGCTCCATTACTGGAACTTCTGGCCACCAGTTCGTAGTATGACAAAACAACTGTGTACTTACTCTGTTAAAAAATAGCTGAAGCTTTAGAATTGTGCAGTGGATTTATGGTTTATGACAAAATACAGAAATGTCATAATCTATTTAATGCGACAAAGCATGATGCTTGTCATCTTATATAAGAGGGTTTTTCCATTTTATATCTCAGCACCTAATCGGAGCCTTGTGCAATGTGGTGCATATTTTTCTTCGATTTAGTTACTGTTCTTTCTCAACAGAATACCGCTGGTTCTTTGTCTTGGTTATTGATTATCTTTCATATGTTACTTTTGGCTGCAGTTTTATTCTTTGCCATCTCTACGGTCTTTGTGCTTCTCTGTGTTATTCTTTACGCATTTGTCTTTCCGAAGTTACCAATCGTGAAGTACTACCGCTCAAAGGCAGCCTTAGAAGGATCTAAAACTGTGTCAGCAGACCTTGCTGCTGGTGGAATTTCAACACTACCACAAGTATATACATTTTCAAAAAAAATATAGACACTTAAATTGGGTCTAAGATTTTACTCTATATCCCTTGCATTTCAAAATTAGTTGTCCATTTCAAATTTTATTTTGTTTCAAATTTGTTCACTTTCAATTTTAAACTACAAATATCAAATATTTTTAAGAAAAATTTTCAAAAATGTTAATTTACTTATACATGTTTAGTTCGTAAAAGAAGCTAAAGATGTCAAATTAGTAAACTTCAAAAACATTTTCCAGAATTTTATCAGAACTTGAAAAATCAACTAATTTGAAACAGAAGAACTACAAGATTTTGCAATATTATGCAGGATGATGAAGACCCAAAAGATTGGGAGCGACTAAGCAACAAGGAGTTGCTATTTCAGAACATTGATTATGCCATTGATATCTTTCTGGTATATGTGCTTACATTGTCCATATTTCCCGGTTTCTTATCTGAAGATACTGGAGAACACAGTCTTGGGTCATGGTATGCCTCCAGTCACTACACCAAGCTTAAGTTGTAAATTCTGCCCATCAGAGCTTCTTATCTTTGTTACATGTTCAAAAACCTCTTTCCACCTCCTTCAATTCTGACGTTCTGATATCATCCTTAATTTCAGGTATGCTCTTGTTTTGATTGCAATGTATAATGTGGGGGATCTTATTGGAAGATATGTTCCTCTCATAGAATTCCTGAAGTTGGAGTCACGAAAAGGATTAATGATAGCAATTTTTTCTCGTTTCCTTCTCATCCCTGCATTCTATTTCACTGCAAAATATGGTGATCAGGGCTGGATGATAATGCTGACTTCTTTGCTGGGAGTAACTAATGGCTATCTTACAGTTTGCGTCCTTACATCTGCACCAAAAGGCTATAAGGTTTGTTGATTTATATCTAATAGATGATCTGTTTTAAAGTTCGGGATATTGTTTAAGTGGAAATATTTGTTGATCGGCTTTGTAGGGACCGGAGCAAAATGCTTTAGGAAATATGCTGGTTTTGTTTCTAATTGGAGGCTTATTTGCTGGGGTAACACTTGACTGGTTGTGGCTTATTGGCAAAGGCTGGTAATATCAGTTTCATCGCCATTTAGTGCTTACAGGTTTCCTTTATTGTTCTAGATGAGGTTTTAAGGAAACTGGTCTCGAACTTGAGTATTATTTTATAGCTTAATTCCATAATTGGTTCCCAAATTTAAGCGTATGACCAACCTGGTATCTTTACTTTCAAATTGGCCTACATGGTATCATTACTATTCAACTTATTTCCATGTTTGATTTTCCGTCCAAACTTTTCTATTTCCGTCTAAATTTAAGCGCTTGGCCAATGGGTCGGACGGTTAAATTATAACGGAAAATAAAATTTTTGGATTGAAAACCAAACACGGAATAAGTTGAATAGTAAGGACACCATGTAGTAAGGATACCAGGTTGGCCAAACGCTTCACTTTGGGTACCAATTATGGAATTAAGCCTTATTTTATTCGTTGTGAATTTTTGTATAGAATCTTCTTTGGTGGATAATGAATAATTGCTTATCTTCTATCAATTACCAAAGACAACTAGTTCTAGATATTTACTGCAAGGATATGGAATGTGTTCCTATTGAAAAAAACAAGTGGACTTAACAAATCTTCTGACATAAAATCGAAATCAAGTAGGTTAGTCCCTCCAAACATCATCTGGTATGATTGTGAACGATGCTACTTACATTTGGACGGCATAATTCTGTTCTGAAATTATTGCAAGTCGGGCACAATAGAAGCGAACGCCATTGCAATAAGTGCAGAGGATTTGTTCACCCAGCATATGTTAAGCATCTATACGTGATATTATCTATAAAAAATTGTGCACGGTTTTTTTTAGATCGAACCCATAGCTGTTTAATAATGTGAGGATGTTACCATTTTCATGTGAGAATATACAAGTAGGGCCGACAATTTATGACACGATAACACGAACACGATACGCTAAAAAGTGAGTTACTATTTAGACTTAACGGGTTCGTGTTATAAACGGGTCAACCTGTTTGACACGATTAAGTAAACGGATTGGATCGTGTCAAACACGTTATAACCTGTAAATCCATTTAAATTTTAAGTTCTGTAATATTTAAAAAATAATAATGTATAACAAAACTTATCATTTTCAATTTATTTTTAGAAAAAAATTTGTATGATTTTATATAGAACTTTTAGTGGTTTAATGTGATTTTTAATTATCCGTAACATATAATAAAAAAAGTTAAAATTCTAAAAAAATTAAAAAATTAAATTAGTAGGTCTTAACTGGTCAGAATGACCTATTAATGACTCGTTTCAACATGACACGACACAACCCGTTTATTTAAACGGGTTCGACGGATCGTGTCGAGTTGACATGGTTAATTAATAGATTGTGTTCGTGTTTTAATTTTTTAACACGAATTATAAACGGGTCGTGCTCGTGTTTACTTAATTTTAAAACTGACATGAAACAAGACCCTATCACATGAAAGCACTAGCTGCACAGTAAAAAAAATCATTCAACCGTGATTCTCTCTTAACATGTGATCTGAAGATTAGTATTTTTTAATTCAATCCATTCCAGTTTCCAGTGCGACCAACATACTCAGTCCTGGGGAGTTGTTTCTCTTATATTTGGGAATCTGGATCCCTTCAATATAAATCATATTTGCCTCTGTTGTTAATTGCTCAAAGCATCAAAACCTATTTCAATTTTATTTATTTATTTTGCCTCTCTGAGTCTTTGTTAATGAATAATATCCATATCCATACTATTGAACCAAATGCAAGAACAAAGTGGAATATAACTATGAATTTGTTGTGTAAGATCTTTTCACCAGGTGAAAGTGGAGAAGATATGATTTTGATACGAGACAGTAGTTTTTAAGAAGGAAAGGTCAAATCTCCTCGTAATAGATGTCAAAAGAAAGATCAGTAACGATCTGAAATTTACAGAGGGCAAAAATGAACAAAAAACAAATTACAGCCCCAGTTGCCCTTTCCTTTGTCTACTAGCTTCACGTGACCTATCCCCAGCTGTAGACACTACCCAAAACTAGAGTCCAAAAACAAAAAAAAACCCTAATCTAACAACCCAACCAAAATGATTAGCCAAAACCAAAAAATGGCCCAACCAAACAACAACGATGGTGAGGACGATGAGTGTGTCTTTTCGAATTGCAGAGAATCAACGGCTAATGGCATGTTCTCTTGATCTGGGCTGCACTTGGATTCGTGTGGAGGATGTGCACTGTACATTATTGCTCTCAACACCGCCGAAACTGTCGGAATGTACGCCGTTTTGTTTCTTGCTAACAGCCATGTTAACCCCATCAGTTGGCAATCTCGGTTAAACATTTTCTTTGCTCTGTCGCTTGTATTTGATTCCTCTGTTCTGTTCTTGTTGCCACCTTTTAGCTGCAATAATAATAAAATTCATCTTTTTGTAAGCATCAATAATTGCTACAAATGTCGCATTTATTAAAGATGATCGCGAAAATGAAAGATTCTGACAGAACCACTAAATGGTCCATCTGGGTTTTGGGATTGAGTATAAAATGGCATAAGTGGACGAAGATATTAGAAATGATGCAATCCAATTGCTTGTATTGTGTATATGGCTGGTTATGCAACTTGGGTTTAACCCATTTTGCGGAATCACCTTCAATTGTTGAAGAAAATGGCGAAACTTAACACAAATCAATTTCGTACCTAATAATTTAATTTTGGCTCCGAAGATTTAAGAAAAGTTAATGGAAAAGTGGGGTTGCCGGAAAACTGACCTTTTGCAGGGCGCCGAGGCATTTGGTACAGCCGGAGTAAGAAGAATTTCTGCAGCTCTTCTCCAAATTTTTGACAGCAGCAGTGGGTGTAGCATTGTGATGCCGAGAGATATTAAAAGCAGCAGGGCAATTCAAGGAGCTAACTTGATGAAGCCGAATGCCGCAAAAACAGAGGATAGCATCACAGCTAGCATTCGGCTGAGGAATGTGAACATTTTTACTCACAAGTGCGCCTTGTAGCGAGTCGACACATTTCTGAGAATCATCGGGCATCATCGGAAGATCTTGGGAAGAAGAAGGAGCAGGAGATGGTTCCGAGACCTGAAGAGCAGACCGAGCGTGGGCCGCGAATAGCCAGGCTGCTAGGACAGGGCAACATCTGCTCCTGTCGAGGTTTCTACCACATGCGGCATTTACACCTCCGAATAGCTCGGCCGAGAGGTCGAGATTGCAGGTCTCGGCCTCCGTGTGGACTGGGAAGGCCGGGACCGTGTTTGGGGTGGAGTCGTCGCCGGGTATCAGTGGTTGGTCGTGGCCGGTTACCGGTTCGGGAAGGAAAATAGGGCGTGAAGATTGGAACAAAATGCAGAGTGTGAAAAGGAAAGGAAATGGCAGCATGTTTGAACTGTTTGGTGGATGAAATTTTTTTGATTTTTTTAAAGTATAAAAAGTTTTTGAATATGCTTTTCCTTTTGGGTTTCTTGGAAATAATATAACAATAATAATAATAGATGGTGAAGTAGTGAAATTTGGCTAAAATTCAGTGTCTCTCCTTGTTCTTTTTTCCCTTGAAAGAAAATTGAAGAGGAGCATTTGGAGGCTATAAACAAGTAAAGAAGTTTGGGTTTGGCTGAGTATGTATATGAAGAGGATTTGGCTGTTTGTGGTATTATTTTCTTGTAGGGAAGAGGTTAACAGTATGTTGCTGACCCAAGTGAAAACCTTCCCACATGCAAGACTAGTCTTTTTAAGAATCTTTCTTAGCTTATTGCAAGACAAGACAAGCAAATCTTCTAATAGAATCAGTCCACTCAACTAACAGCCATGTTAGCCATGTTTCTATGACTTGGTAATATCAATCTTAAACTTACTTTCGATTAAAAGGATTTTTTAATTTTTTTTTTATTATGATAGACGGGATTATATATGCTGAAAAGAAAAAAAAAATTACAAAAAAAAAACGTGAAAAGTTGACAAAAGGAAGATCAAAATCTGTAAAAAGAAAACTTATTGTCATTGAAAAAGAAAAGGGTTTTGGACATTTTTATCATTTACTCTTTTATGCAGGTCATATATTAGTTGGATATTGGATAATTATAAAGATGACAAAACCGGTTAACATCTTCTATTTGTATTCTTATATTACATGTTTATTAAATGTTTATTAAATATGTATACAAAATATGACATGTTTAAATACGTTTATTTAATGTGTCGTGTCATATACCTAAAATATATACGAATACGAGTCTTAATTAATTTTAAATATGTCTTAAATGAATATAAATGAATCTCAATATGTTTAAACTAAATGAAATAATTATACAATAATATTTAAACAGATTTAAATGGGTCTTAATTTAAATTTATTTATAAACATGTGGTCTTAATGGGAGACATGTTTATATAAAATTCATATTCAAATCAAATATAATAATTCAATTGTTCATACACATAGTGAGAGGGTAGACAGATTTGAATATTCACATGAATATATTCACAAAACGTCAAGCTGGAGTTGTTTAAAAGAAATGAGAAAATGCTTAATTTTTTCTCAAATGAGGTCACTTTAATTAACTACTACCAACAAGACCAATATCCTTCAATTTAGTATAAATAATTTTCTCTTTTCATATTCCTTTTCATTAGAAGCCAAAATCTCAAAAACACACCTAGGGATTGTATTATTAGTTTAAAGACAAATATCAGCTAAAGCAAAAAGGTTCATTTAGCAAGAAAAGCTTAACTCAAGTCTCCATATAGCGATCTATAGTAATCTGTGTCATAATTATTATTAAAAAAAATACATATTTTAAGACTATCATTATTATTATAAATATAACTTTATGATGTAAAATATGTAAGCGTAAAAATATTCTGTATTAAAATCGTAACTTTTTAAAAATTCAAATTTGTTAGAGAAAATTCTTCTAAAATAATATTTAATTTGTGAAACCCTATCTTTTTTTAATATATGTAATATGTAATGAAAATGTATTATCATTTTTTCTTTTTATTTATTTCTCTCTCTTATCTTTGTACCCGGGTTGCTTTCTTTGTTGCATATGCCTGCAGATAAAAAGAAAGAGTTTAGCTTTTTCTAGGATATTAAAAATAAAAAATAAAAGGTGTAAAGTTGGAGGAAAAGGTGTAATAATGGTCTTTGAAAATTAGGGTTGACGGATTATAAATAATATATTTATATTTGTATATTCGTACTCATGGGTCTGACCTTCCTAACCTAAAAATGTTTGCTGGACTCATTCAGTCCTCTTAGGCATACTTGACAAATGGATTTTTTGAAAGTAAATATTTTTCTTTACTATACTCAAATACTTGTTTTGTACATCAATTATTTACTATAATCAAATACTTGTTTTGTAGTTTACTATAATAAGATAAGATTTGAAAGTAAATATTTTTTGTAGTTTACAATTATTATTAATTGTATATAAAAGAACTCTCAATTTTTTTGTAAGAGTAAACATTGCCGCATGAAATTAGATTTACTTTGAGGCTCGGTGATAGGAAAGCTATAGTGTCGCATGAGATTAGATCGACATTGCCGCCTCGTTGTCTCGAGCACGCATTTGACATGTAAAGATAAACAAATTTATCTATGAATTGAAAGTTGATTTGGGAAATAAATTAAATGTGATAAAAGAGGCAAGCACATCCCCTGTTCTTCATAGAGAGTAGAGGGTTTTGAGAAAAAGGTGGGGATAAGAAGACAAAGAAGAAGATAGGCAAGCGTAAATCTAATCATCGTTTATGGCCATCTAAATTGTTCAACAATTAGATCTTCGCTCTACACACTTGTGGAATTATATTATGTTTTGATCTGATTTTGTTTCGATCCAACTGTAAGCTAGCCTTTTAATGTATGCTACTAATAAATAACATCTTACATAAAATAAATAACATAATTTAGAAATTTTAAATATACAATATTGCTAGATAGTAATATAGGTGACTTTAAATTCTGATTTCGTTTGATATTTGAATTAAGCTGGTGACATGATAAATTAATAAAATCGTATAAAGTAAGATAAGTAAATTGATAACCAAAAATAATCTATGTGGGTTTTTTTTTATATGATATAACTAAGCATTTTGTCTCTAAGCTATAAAAGTGAATTACGCTGAAAGAAATCATATATGATGTGCATATTATGTATTACATTAAGAAGTTATTACATTAAATAAAGATTTAAGCATAGACGGTTTGTATTAATTTCATCAAACATATTTAAATATATGTATTATATTAATTGTATGCTCTAGGTTGGATTACAAGTACTTGTTTTAATCATAAAAGTATGAACGTTATTTTATGGATATGAATATGAATGTATTTAAGTATATATAATTATGGATGTTGGAGCATTCATGTCATTGTGTTTGTGATATATACTCTTACTCATATTATAGAGTATGAACGAGAATATTATCGTTTTATCTCCATTTCAGTAGGAAATAAACGTATGTGAGTTTACCTTTGTTTCTCTAGAAAATAATTAGAAAGTATTTAGATAAAGAAATATTTATTTATCTTTTGAATATAAGTAATAAGAAGAACTGCGAGAGACTAGATCTCATCGGATGGGTACGTAGACAGCCTTTATAGAGATCCAGTCTAACTCAGTATTAAGATAAAAGATTAACAATGCTAGTAACATCATCTTATCCTCTTATATATAAATCTTGCAACCAACTGTTACAATAACTTTTAATAATTAAAAAGTAACACTATTTCATCCAATACTAACTAATTCATTAATATATTCAATCATCATTTCATCATTTTTTAC
>JAYMTC010000384.1:0-12279 GCA_036897605.1 Melianthus villosus
TAAAAGCTGAAAAACATAAAGAAACGAAGGGTTTTAGCGTTTTCCAACACTTGCTTTACTCATTTTTGTTCCGGAACAAACATACCAACAGTTCCTTGTGAACTAAGCACAAACTATTCTCCCAAACACTGCCCCCTGCTATAAAGCTGAAGCTCTGAAAAACTTAGGAGGCGACAAATAATACAATAATAGGTCGTTACATTACTAAGTCCCAAAATTACAAACTTCCCAAGCATAACATGTTTTCAGTTGTATACATACTTGATGTAAATTGTAAAAAAAACACCAGATGATGCCAATACTGTATGAAACAAATCAACTCATTTTTTGAAGCTGCCGTATTGATATTGTTGATTGGTACCAAGGCTAGAGAAGAAGTCATCTCCAGTAGCCTGTGAAGATGTAAAATCGGATCTACCAAGACCAGACCCTGCACCCATTGATCTTCCCATATACAGATCAGTATGGAGGTCCTTCACCTTTTCGTCCGATCCATCAGTCAATCCACCCACAATGCCCACATCTGCCAGTGATACCTTCTTGGCTGCAAGTTCAAATGACAATTCAATTATGGGAACAAACTCAAAAGACTTAACATTGTTATTTAACAAACAAGAAAAAGAAGCAAAAGGATAAGTTATATAGTTGAAGGATTGGCTGCACATCTTTTACGAGGACTATGTTTGTATAAGGTATTTTAATTACTTTGGATTTTAGCATATTTCATGTATAAGACAAATTTTTTGGAAGAGTTTTGAAATTTCACTTTATTATGTTTTCGTTAAATTTAGGGATTTGAAATGCCACGTGTTATGATGGGATTTCATAAACTCTTCTTCTTGGTATCATAAAAATGATACAATTATATACTCACTTCATTTGCACGTAGATTATTTATACATAAGAATGAGTAAAATCAAGGTAATTAAAAACACTTATTTAGGTACTCTATCCAAACAAATCCTAAAAGAAGAAAGAATTTCTGTTAGGTTCTACAGGTTGCTTCTTCCAATACAATCTAAAAACACTTGTGAATCATTTGACATTCGAAAACAAAAATATCATATTGAAGGGATCTAAAGTTCAAAATGAAGGAATTTGTAATATTCGTCCCTACATAAATCATCAGATTTCTGGATGCATCCCTACATAATAACTAACTCATGTAACATGAAGTGAATAAGTATTCTGAGGCTGAATATATGCAACTGGATAATGCTACAAAATAAAATAACAGAAACTAATTAAAATGTACTTACGAGCAGCTATATTGAGATCAATAAGCCCACGGCTTAGTGAATCTGCCCAAATTCCTGATTTCACTTGAAAGGCATCTCTCTTATTTGGTGGCTTAGAGTCGGCTGAAGTTTTTTCACTCGAGGTGTTGAATAAAGCTTCACTGGTGGAACTTTGTAAGGGTTCAGTAGATACTGGATCAGTATAAGTTCCAAATGCACCAAAAGGATCAGAGCCATCAAAATTGTTTAATGGAAGTGCAGCAAATGGGTCAACAAGATTGGCGTTTGTAGCATCAGATTTGGGAACATTAGTTTCTGGCCTCACAACAGGATCAGGGGTGGAAAAAAGGTCAAGTGTTGAAGAAACTGCAGGAGTGATGGTAGGTTCCGAAGCAAATAGATCAACCTCAGTCTGCACATGTCATAATAAAAAAATTAGCAGAGAGACAACAGCACCTGACGGACAAGTTTACCAGATTATTCAGGCTAATCAAGTGCCTACATATATAGAAATCACCTATGCAATTTTCTTTACACGCTCAAGTTAAGCACTAAATAGTCATTAATCCATTTGGCTTAACCCAAGATTTTCCAATTCATTTCACTATGCATGAGATACTAACTTCTATAACTAAGTAATAACAAAGGGTAAATAGTAGATTTTAACAAATCTCTTCCTCAATCCTTTACAAAGTATGTCAAATGACTTATATTGTTTGCATGACAATGAATATGATAGCTATCTCCAAACCTCCAATTAGTAAAAGGTAAATTGACGATGAGATAATACAATAACCACAATATAAATGAATTTTTTGACAGTTAACCGAGTAAATTTCAACATATATCGTGTAAAAGTATATAAGGTTAACATAACCTTTTAATTAGAAGAATGCAACATAGATGACACAGTTTCTCCAATGGGATAGCGACAGTCTCATACTTTATTTCTGTAAAAATTTGAGATAAAAAGGTGTTGTCTAACCTTCACATGAGAATTCACTTTTGGTACATTTTCAATTTGAGGTGATGCTGATACAAAATCGGCATCTGCAAAAAGATCAACCTCTGGTGGGTTGCTATCTGCTGCATATGTTTCCACAGGAACAGATGTTGGCGCATCCAACAGGTCATCGACAAAGCTTTGACCAAAAAGGTCAACCTGATTAGAGTTTCCAAATTCTGACTCTGTCAAGTTTAGGTAGAGGGAAACAAGATCAGAGAAAAACCTCAAACATGTATTAAAGCTACAACATGAAAAATCACATTATACACCAGAGAGTACCTTATTGAGATACTTACTTGTATTACCAGTTCCTCGGGGATCAAAATCATCAAAATCGTCATTATATTTGTCTGAAGGGAGACTTGAACTATTCTTATCAGAATTGTTGAACCTTGTTGATGACCCTGATCCACTATATGACACATTATCTTCATCCTTGCTGAAAAACAAAGCTCCAACTAGATAAAGTAGGAATATTCATTGGAAATGTAATAAATGGTCTGGCACACATGCATGTTATGTCAAGAGTGTTTCAGTGGAGAAAGTGGTTCTCTATAGCCATAGTCTCAGAAATTGTTTAATGTCTATAGTCAAAATATCCACAGCAACAAATTAATAGCCTTTAAAACTCACATTTATTAAACTCGTAAGAACTTTACATCGAATATGACGAGAATACGTAGCCCATAGTTATCAGAATTTTGGTAAGCATAATCTTGCCATTTACGTTGCATTTTATGATTTCATGAGTAATCAAATGTTAGAATGTAAGGTGAAATCTAATCACGAAATGAAAACTACATCCATTCTCAATCATTACGATTTAATTCAATTTCTTGTTTTCTCTTATCCCATTTGAACATACAGGAAGCAATATTTTCTTCAAAATCCAGGCAGAGGATAATCCGTTTATCATGCAATCATTTTCTCCTCTCTTTGTGGATGTACAAGCACGTGCCACCGAATTTCTACATCAATTCTCTCTTTTATTGTTTTAAATTGCCATCTTTTGATCTATGTTTCAACTCCTGAATTTTCCCCTTAAAATTATACATTTCATAAGGGCTTAAGGGGGGAAATGATTTGATTGGAGAAATCATGTTTTCCAGTTTATTAGGTCACGATTCCTAATATGCAATGTGATTGTTGCAAAAATGTCATTAGATTGATTAATTTCAGTAATGCTTTACTTTTCAATAAAATTCATGTTAATGTCTGATGAGGACCAACCAATGCTCTTGAAAGATACGAAATCAACCTTAAAAGTGGATTTTCACAATATGTTGTTTCATTTTTCAATAAGATTTTCTGTTCCAAAACGTGAATTGGTAACAGTATAAAATTAATCCAATTATAGTGGTAACCAAAGCATAAATTAAAAATATTAAGAAAGTCCAATTTGTTAGAACAATATAGATGCCAAACCTGCTATGGTGCGTAGATCCCATCTTTGAAGTTTTCCCCTGACGCGACTTCCCAGAAATGTACTTTTCACTCTTATCTTCTCTATTCCTATCCCTGTCTCTATAAATTTCCCTGAATCTATCGACTTCTCTTGTACCACTCATGCCTCCATATCGGTCGGAACTTTGGAAGCTACCACCACTTCCAGAGAACGCAGAACCTGATTTGTATGTCATTCCAGTTGATGATAGCCCGACGTACCTAAATATAGTAGCATGCATACATTTAGTATACATAATTGATCAAAGATGAACTTAACAGAAAAGTGTAAACAAAAGAACTTACTTGTCACGATTTGAAGCTGCTTTATTTCTAACTTCTTGTATTTTATCCCTATTATTCAGAAGGGATACAAGAGTTTCAACCTTCTTTCTCACATTGATGCCTGAATCCTTCCCATTTGGCTCAACATACTCAAAACTTGAAAGTGACTTCATACCAAACAAATTTGCGAAGCAGCACGTAAGAGAAAAAAATCAAGATTATGTTTAGTACTGTTGAGAAATAGGTAGGATTCGGATAATACAAAACGAAATATTCCTTACCGAGATCTGGAAAGTATGTTCTATTATATCATCAACTGCACGTTCAGATCCATGGGCCACCAAATACTCTATAACAGCCAACGCCTGATGTATAAAATGACGACAGTACAATAAATAAGCTAAGGAAATAGATAAGTCACTTCTACCTACGGTACAATTTTTCTGCAAATGTATTTTGTAGGTAAAAAAAAAGTGTTACTTTATAGACATGACGCCAATCTTTTCCCGTCTCCCTCAATCTTGTCCATAGAACATTCATAATCATTTGGCATTCGGTTCTGAAGAAGAAGAAAAATAGCTAAAGCACAATAAACTTATTTATTTAATTTTTATAAAATCGGCCTGACAAAGTCAATGGCATGTAAAATGTAAATATATAAATGGAAATTTACAATTTTTTTGTCCCCTGTGCTATCTCGGCCAGCGCAGACCCGTGGGGACCCCAAGGTTCATTGTCCGTGGCATCCAACACCTAAATTAATAAAGAAAGTGGTCAGAGAAACAGAAAACAGACAACTTCAAGCTCCGAAAAATGCATGTATTATCCAAATCATCCAATCAACCAACCCCTAGTTATGTGTTACCCATCTATCCCAAGATTTAGAAATTTACTAATTCTCAACTAGAATGCAACTGGAATAAATCAAGAGTAACTGGAAGAAACAAGAGGACAAAGTTCAATACAAGAATTTGTGCAACATCCAAACAGACAAGGAAGCAGAGTAAGAAAAAATGTAATCCCCAAGTAGATAGCGAGAAGTTCATCAGATGCAAATGAACTTCCAGTTTTTAGATAAAGATTTGTAAAACTCTTACATTCAGTTTCCTGTTAATGTTTATCAAAGCAAAATGTGAATGCCAGATTAAAATTTCTTTTTCTCTAGCCTCAAAACCAAATAAGATGATAATAATAATAGTAACATGCTTTCCCAGCAAGGATGAAAGAGGCATGATAAAGCGAAGGTGAACTACAAAAACTAAGAATAGATGAAAAGATACAGACCATCCCTTTCTAACATAATTTCCCTATCTACAAATAAGTACACAAATTTTCAATGCAAAATATGTAGCACTTATACAAATTGTACAATCTAGTGTGTTCCACTCCATGTATTAAAATTGAAAAACAAATATCAAATCATTTTAAATAGAAATTGCTCATAACACCTTCTGTTCAATCTCAGGAACCTTCAAGACCTTCAGATTCACCTCTCTCTTTCTGCCAGATAGGGAAACAAAAACAAAATTACAATGAAATTCACAATCGTACTAAAACATAACAAAAAACCGCATAAATCATTGATTAAAAGATAGAAATTGAAGCTTACATTTCCCGGACGGTCTGATCGAATACCTTCATGAAATCCATTATAGATCTGCAAAAATTTCAAAATCATATAGAAACTTAATAGATATTCAATGAATCCTAACAATTGACTGGATTGAAATGAATGATTCGATAGTGAAAATAAAACGAAGTAACACGAACCTGGAGATTAGACAATTAAAAAACGCAGATGTTTTCAGATCTTGAAGAAACCAGAGACGTCACAAATGGTGTTTTTTTCTCTCACCAGTTGACAAGAAAAGGAGAGGTCAGATACGGGTTTGAGTGACAAATATCGCGTCCTAGCACCCACCGCTATTTTAATTTACATTTTATTTTCGTTCCTTTTTATAATAAGGAAAATGCCAACAATTTTAGTGACAAAATATCTATATTATCATATAGGATGTTAAGATTTATTTACTAAGAAAGTTACCAGGACCCTTTTAATAACATATAAAAAATATTTTCTTTTTTCAATTCTTAATTTTATATTAGTAACTTCAAAATTTGAAATATTAAATCATGTATTACATATTGATGACAATGTAAATGTTTATTTAGATAAACTTGAAGATAAGAACTTAGAATTCGTATATATAACATGAACGAGATGTATGACATAAATTTGATAAATATTAAATGAACATCAATTTTAAATTTAATTTAAAATAATTTTTTTATTTTTATTAAAATTTTAAAAAGGGCCATTGATGTAAAATGGAATTAATATTAATTTTATATTCTCTTTTTTTATGAGAAATTACACAAAACTTTAAAATCCTAAAAAATCATAGTGGATTTAAAAAATTATTTCTAAATAAGTTTTTTGGTGTATGATTTTTTTAAAATATTAGTTTCTAAATGCATAACAAAATGGTTAGGAGCTTTATTCAGGGAGAGTCACTGTGGGTTGAGTTTACGAGGAATTAGTACATAAGAGATGGAGAAATGATAAGGTTGCTGGGGAATTAGTACATAGGAGATTGAAAAATTGTATTCCATCAATTTTTTACCATAACAAATCACTCAGTAGGTTGCTGGGGAAGGAAAAGTTAAAACTGGAGTGGAAACATGATGAGGGGAATGGAATTACTCCAATCATTGGTAATTCAACAATCTCAGTTAGAACTCAACATTAACATTTCAAATTTCTACGTAAGAGATGGAAAAATGAGTTATCATAATTGTGGAACGACGGATGCTTAATTAATAAATGTGAAAATATCACTTCTAAATTAACTTTTGACTTTTGATATGAGAGATGTTCAATAGCACCCAACATTAGTATTAGAGTCCGGATTAGAATATCTCTCCACTCAAAAACATGCATAAGACGATTAGTAGGCCGCGAGAACAACATGGGATTTCTAATGCGTGGGCTCATTTTAGTGACATGTACTTAATTTTCTAACAAATTTGAACATACCGCGTACATGTACTCGTCATGGCCCCCATGTCATGGTGATGTTGTCGAGCCCACAATGTTCTTGGTACACACTCCTAACTTAGTACTGTAAATTGGATAGTCTGGATTTTCCTCAAAATGATTCAAAAGTTTGAACTCATATTAATTATTAAGTACTTGTTAGGTAAATGCTGCATTTGTGTATCAGAGCCACAATTAGATTTACCTTGTAATGTACAATGGACTTGCCAAAAGCACATTCAAGAGGGAACGTATCACCTATTTGATTAACAATGCGGAAATTGATAAGAGAAGAAACTTAAGCTCTAATACAAATGGTACCATTTATCACGATAAAAAGACAGAAACTGCTCACCCACAACTGACCATTGTGGAAGTGCGCCAAATTGGGGGTGAAACAAAACTTTTCCTAAATCTGCGCTGTTCGAAGTGGTCAAGCTGAATGTTTTCATGAATTTAAATATTTATGATGAAAGGTGAGGGTGTCATCTACCATGAACCAGAGCAGTAATATGAAGCCAATCTTCGTTAGGATAATCCCTCTTAATAGCTTCGGCAGACTGAAGAAGATGCTCAATCTGGGGCTCTCATCGAGACCAGGATCACTTTCGTCCACAAATTGATTCAATAGCTCACAACATTCCCATATGGTCATTTCAGCCTTATTTAACTCGGAATACTCCTCTTTCATCTTGTTCACCTGGCTACACAATCAGCAAATTTCTGTCTAAGGTGAAAACACATGGTTTAAGCAGATAAAGATTGAAAGGCACTAAATAATTCAAAGGTTCGTTTAATGTGATTTGTTCTGTAGAAGTCCTCCACGCTGGTATTTCTTTCACTCTCTTTTCTTAATCCCTGAAATCATGTTTGATGGTTCAACATAATAAAACAATACAGAGTACTATCAAATATGACTATTAAACCAACCTGAAAGAATTGCTGAAAGCATTGCTATCTGGAACATTGAAGTGCGCCTCATCCTTATCTGCAGGATCCTTTTGCCCTTTACAACACACACATTATAAAAGCAAGATGAAGCTATGACATACGTAGACTAAGAGTGAAACATTAAAATTACATCACTGCTTACCTTCCGGGTTTTCCATGTTAATGTAAAGTTTGATATCAGAGAGAGAAAGAAAGAGGTTATGTATTTATTGGCCCGTGAAAGTTGTTAAATATCCAACTCTACTGCAAGCCAATTATAGTCACCCACAAATCCATGTGAAACTAGGGAAGAAAGTGCAGGCAGCGGAGGTTCGAACCCATGACTTCTTGCTCTGATAGCATGTTAAATAATTATCTCTACTACAAACTCAAACTAATAATAGGGGAGATTTAATCGATATATCTATTTCAACAAAACTAAATTATATAGGCTTACCATGGCCCATTCATATTGCTAACCACGCAAATCTGCCAACTCAAGAGTAATTCTAGTCACATCCACAAATGTTTAACCAATTTGTTTTCTATATAAAGGATAATTTTATTGAAATTCTATGATTATATTTATCCAAATTTTCTGCTGTTTTACTAATTCAACCATCCAAGTGGGTTTTTTCTACATCTCAAGGTCACACGTTCGTTGTTTGCTTTTATCTGTATTTCATATACAGCCGTTAAAGAAAATGTTGCCATCATGCAAAAATAAGTATGCAACCAACAGAGTTAGATGTCAGATATGGACCCACCCGAGTGCTCACAAGGGACCAAAATGATTTATTAGCTACTGCATATAACCAAATTAGACAACATGGTTTAATAGATTTGGATCCTTCTATGTTTATCTGTATCAGTTAGTCAGTTAGTAGTCATAAATCGAACAGTTGGAATACCAAATACAATATTGCGAATTTTCATTGCTAATTTGCACAAACAATTCAAATCAATTATAAGTTGATGCAAAAAAGAACACGAGGAGAACTTGACGGACAAATGAAGGCAAATGAAAAAATAAATAAGAACTACAAAAGCATTTCTCAATCTTCAAGACATCTCTAGTTAGGTAGATAATTTATTAATCATACCGAAACCTCAACCCTCGGTTCAAACGAGAAGGCAGACATCAACTCTATGGCCTCACCATCTATTGAACATTTAGGGAGTTCAGTCCATACATTTGCCACCAGATCACATAAAACATAGCTAGAATGCTGTGTAAAGTTGAAGCATATCAATATTTGGTTGCCAGCTCCAACACAATTTATATCGACCCTGTTGCCATAAAACTCTTGTGCCATTGCAGGAGGCATTGCTGCAATCTGATGCCAAGATCGAGTAACTGGGTTAAATTTCCATACCCTGAGGCTAGCACTTTCTAGGAATTCAGACAATAGAACGACTAGCATTTCTCCTCTACATTCCACCACATCGATGGAGTACTCTGCAAACACGGGCAAGAGCCTGGGGTACTCCAAAAAGCATTTCCGGGACATATTGCAAGCCACAACGGTACCTGAAGAGCTAATGAAGTGGACTATCTCCTCCCCCTCTTCTGTAGTAATAACAGATGAGTATTGCTTAGATGGACTTCTGAGCAAAAGGTTTGTTACTACATTTCCAGCTTTACTAAGGTAGTAGATGGCATCATCATCATTTGAGTCGTGTTCCGCGGTGTTAAGAACATTTGTACCTAGCACGGCCTCTTGTGTCCAGCAATCAATACTTGAATCGAATACTTCAAATGTTAGTTTTGGAATTTGCCCACATACCAAAACAAGCTTGTAAGAGTGATGGTCCTTGGAACACGTCTTCATGGCAACGGCATGCAGAGATTGATTTTGACATTCTGAATCCAGTGGAGGGAGTTGGCGCCAGGATCCCGCAACAGGGTTGCATACGATGAAGTTACCATATACATCCCTGAAACAGACAAGGCCACCGGAGGCTGCCACAGGGATGTAATTACAATTCTGCCATAGAAAAGATGGCTGATTCAGGTTTCTCCAACATTTATCAGCAGAGTCAAAAACTATTGATTTATTGACACCTGGACCTACCATGAAAAACCATGGATCCTGGGAAGGAATTTGGGCACATGCAAGCTTGAAACTGGAAGAAGCTATAATAGATTTCCATCCTTTGCACACTGATCTGCTGCGAAAGAGAGATGGGGGTGGCAGCCAGGACAAGACCCGTTCGAGTATATCTTGATTAAATCCATCCAAAGAGAGGCTTGAAATGTTAATAGCTCCTTCTACTGACTTCCTCTTGCGAGCTGCCCTACAAACAAGCTCCATTGACAAGGAAAAGCAACTGCAGTAGCAAGATGGGTACTGTCAATATATACTCTATATGATCCATAATATATCATTCACACAAAATTACAAAGACTTGTATGGAATGAAACAATTTGAGCTTCCTCCTTTAGTTCCATTATCCCCAGCCCCCATAATTAACTTCTCAAAATCATTTATACCTTGTTTAGAAAACAATGGAAACAGGATTCCAAGCAAGACGTAGCTAGAATATCGATTTTTGGCTTAAAAAGAAAAAGAAAAATAGCATGAAACTAAAAAGTTTGGGGACACAAAAATTGATTTATATGGGAGAACATGAAAATGTAATTTGCTAGCTTGGATAAACTGGGAATGATCCCAGATAAAGTTCATGGCTCAACCTTCCAATCGCCAACAAATAAAAGCAAGAAACAAACACCCCACCCCAGTACAAGGACTAAAGTTCAGGGACCAAGCCTAAACTTTACCGTAACATAAATTAGATGAGTTCAAGTGAAATTTCACAGCAAGACTGACAATGACACTAATAAATAAATAGAGAAACACAAGTAAAAGCAAGGTGTGTTGCTTACCGATTACCAGCGAAATGCAGATCAAAATTGATTAATTCCAAAAGAGAGATAAAAATGGAGGTCCGGTGATGCAGATGAAGGGGTAACTCTGTCGATATAGAGATGAATTTGATTGTGAGACCCAATCCGGAAGGGGACGAACAGTACACCAAACTGGATTGATCAGATTTTGGGAAGCTTCAATGGGAAACGAAATTTGTCGAAACACAGAATAAGAGAGTGAGAATGAAGAGGATGGTGTTGGGGGCTGTGGAGATTAAAAGGGGAAAAGAGAAAGGGAGGCGGAGAGCAAAGGCAAGCAGGAGGAAGCTTCCTATCGAGGCCTTTTGGTTGGCGTTGACGCAGTGAAACAAAATAAAAAATCACACGGACTCTCAAAGCTACTGGTAAAGCAAATGAAATCTATAGGAACGTTAAATTTAGTGAACATGTGATGCTTTGGATCCTCTCTACGCAGGAAACTAATGTCATCCATTATCACATTAATTATCCATATTTATTTCAATATAAGGGATTTAGTAACCATTTTTTTCTTATACCATCTAAATTTTCTCATATTACTAATAAATATAAATACTCTTAATAAATCTAATGACTATTAACAATTTGATAATGTAGTTAAAAATATAAATAGTGAAAGAAATGATTATCAAAGAATTACATTCTCATCTACCGTTAATATTTAGTCATGAGCGAAAAATATAGTTAAAATTTTATATGTAATAAGATTACGTGTCAACCAATGATAGAAATAGGTTATTAAAATTATGATTAATTTTTTGGATCAGATGTAAAAATTGAACATCTATACATGTTAATATTATTAGTTTTTGAAAAATAATAATATAGTTATTCAGAATATTACTTTTAAAAAAAATGTGAGTAGATTTGAAGGAAGAAAATTATATCGCTCTGCGTATTTACTTATAATTTAAATAAAATGAAATAAAATAAAAGTAAAAGAGACATGCATAAATGTCAAAGGGCATGAATAGGTGGAGTGGTGCTGACCTTGAGAAAGCAAAAGCTGGAAGAGTTTTGTTCCTTGTCGTTCAAGAATCTCTCTTTGTTTACGTGTCTTAATTAAGTCAAAAGCAAAGCCTAAAATGAAAAGGAAAAGCCTTCAATTGCGTTCACTTTTGTCAGTATCTCTATTTTACCCATCTTAGCTATCCTACGCCCATGCCATCTCCATATTATCCTACCCTCTCCATTTTCAAACCTTTAATTCCCCTACTGAATAATCAAATTCAACTTACAGTAATAATTTATAATTGAAAAATGCTAAATCATATATATATAATAGAAGTAATAATTTCTCAATTTTACACATGAAAAGTTATTATTCACCACTGTAATTGAAAATGATACAATAAGACTTTAATGAAAAGGTTGATAGTAAAATTGTAAAGATAATTTTCTTTTATCAACTTTTCATTTCTTTTCAATTCTC
>JAYMTC010000385.1:0-12279 GCA_036897605.1 Melianthus villosus
TTAGCCACATGGCTAGAACCCTAAGTAGGTCGTGCATGATGAATTTGTAAATTTATAGACTAGATCACTCTTTTAACATTTCTCAACATATTCCAACAATTAAATTAAAAGAACTATCATTTAATATTTCAATTATTTTTTTTCTTGATGTTTAAAATAATGTATATAATAAATAGAATTATGCATTGTTATATTATTTGAATATGTTTATTATATATTTGTTTAAAGATGTGATTCTGTCATGAGATTCTCATTGACGTAAAGTTTTAACTTATAATTACTTTAATTAAACACAATATTTTTATATTTAATTGTTGTATTTAATCATTTGTTGATCGATTAGATGAGCTTTTTACTTATTCTTACTATAGCAAACTTTGAGTATATTGTGCTTATGATTAATAAAAGACAATCCATTAACACGTGAAACATTTAAGGATGTGGTTAACGTATAATAACTATGGTACCGTATGCTCACTCTGATAAAGAGGAATTTGAGTATTTTAGTTTATATTTCTTTCATTAAGACACTGAAATTCGATTTCTAATTTTTTTTTTATATCTTATCTTTTTTTCTTCTTCTTTCTATAAGTATAAAAAATATAATTTCTGGATTTCAATTTTGGAATGGGGTGAACATGGGGAGCGATGTTGATTATCAAGCCCGGAAGAATTTAATTAATTTTATTTTTTTTGATAGATTATGGTGTCTGTTTGTGTTGCTTTTTGACGTCCTTAAGACAAGTATTTTTTTTTTTCAATTGCTTGATAAAGAATTTAATTAAATTTAAACTTTTTTTTTTTTTTGGATGTTCAGTTGTCTTGAGATTACGTTTCTAATTATTTTTAGACGGTATGTTGTAAGTTTTATTTCAAATAAGAGGAAAGTTGCTAATTACTAGAGTTGTCACTATCATGAAGGTTTTTGTAGATCTGGTAGATATCTATTGATCAAACAGCTCATCACGAGTGTTTGGTTTGAGCGATCCAATGCAAAAAATTTAGAATTTGTATCTAATAATTAAGATTATTATGTTAGTTTTGTAAAATAAGAGGAAATTGCAGTGCCAATTAATCAATACACCCATAAATTTGGTAACCTTAATTCTAACATAAAAAAAAAATTACACAATCAGTATTTCATGAATTTAAATTAATAAAATAAGCACGTTAAATCAAACATTCCAAACACAATTAAAATTATTTACGGGGAATCAACAATATTAACTCCAAAAATTTAAATAAAAAAGAGTAATTTTAATTACATGAACCAAACAATTCAGTAAAGATATAAATGTTATCTTTAACTTTGAGACTTCATTCATACTTTTTAACTCAAGTAAAATGCAATGTTTAGATCTCTAAGCCAGAACTTATTTATTGATAATAAATAAAAAAGGAAGATTCATCAACTTAACTAAGCTGTACAAATGATTTTCTTTCCCTCCCAGAATGGAAAGCATCGATCCAATTTTATCCCTTAGCAGCTGGGAAAATAGAGGGACCAGTGAAGTTTGGACTGTGGCTGAAACAATCACGGGGCAGTGTTTCAATACTCCATTTTTCTGCTACCCTTCTTCTCACACTCTATGCACTTCTCTTCCTTCTTATCATCTATATACTACTCTTCTTTATGATTCAAAAATGTCCACCAGGTCCATGGCTCCCAGTTCTTCTCCAGGTCTATCCGGTGATAGTAATAGAGCAAACCTTGAATCAATTCCGGCACTTGTTGTTTTGATCAATCAGTACATCTTTCACTTTCTGGAGAATGAAGAAGCACGAATATCTTTAAAACTGGATTGTACAGCCAAGCTGAAGATTGAAAAGCAGGATTTTTTTGAATTCTCAGAGCACTCTATCCTGTCAAATCTTTACTGGGGTATAGATAATGTTGAAGCAACAATTCAGGCAAAAGTATCTGAAGAGAGGGCTTCTCGGCTGAAAAGTGCAGAGCAAATGCTTCAGATCCCAGCTTTGCTCGATGAACATGGAGTCACTGCTGGAATTGCAAACCAGTATTTGGTTTGTTGCTCATACTTTTACCTATCCGTAGTTAGGAAGCTGCAACAGGATGAGTTGCAGGTTGCAGTGCATTTTCTCCAAGCACTTTTGGTTTCGCCAAGACATGTTACGACGGAATTTGCACCAGAACTTTGTCAGAGTCTATTTCATTCATTTGGCTTGTCTTCAAGGCAAGGATCCAAAAGGAGCTTGGGGTCAATGTCCATCATTGAACATAATTATGGTGAGTCTGGTGAAGCAATGAGGCAAATGGCAAGAAGATATAAAGATTGGTTGATATATTATCAGGTCATGTTATATGGAGAGCGTCCTAAATGGAGTGTGGAGAGCAGAGATATGTCAAACCCTGATGAAAAAACACGAGAATCTAGGTATGTTACCCAGCTGCCCATCATGAATCATGCAACAACTGCAAAGTTATTTCAGTGGCTGCAGACACATTTATAAGTAGAATGCAATTGTGATACTTACCTCGATCCATGATCCGAAACTAAACTAAACTAAACTACGGGATATAAAAGAATACACCAATCCTAAGGATCCATAAGATTATTAGTCATAAAAGAAATATTCTGAATTTCATTGTTAAACTGAACAGAATAAGGAGCATTCGTAAAGCTACATATAATAGTTAAACATACTTGTTCAAGCTCTCTGCAACAGCCACCTGTGTAGATCTCCATACATTAAACCTATGGAGATGTCCTCGGATATTTTCATCCGTTCCTACCTATAATAGTTAGAAATCCCCTGCAAAAGCCACATAGGATGACACTAAGGAGCGTAGCTAGCATATGGTTAGGGTGCGCTAAACATCTTAGAAAAAAATGGAATATGCTTTTAGTATGTAGATCATATTTTGGATTAACTATAAGTCACAATATTATAATAATACCTATGTTATTATACTTTTAAAAATTAACAGTTAATCTCATTACAATAAAA
The DNA here is from genome assembly GCA_036897605.1 of Melianthus villosus. NCBI lineage: Eukaryota > Viridiplantae > Streptophyta > Magnoliopsida > Geraniales > Francoaceae > Melianthus > Melianthus villosus. The sequence continues at coordinate 2,971 of JAYMTC010000385.1, forward strand.
TTGGCACATGTTATTTTTATCAATCACTCATTATATCAGCGAAATATATTATAACCATTTTCGTTATCCTTGTCAATTGGATATGTTTATTGACTTACAATGAATCCTCATTGCACCATAAGATTTGTTGGTCAACTCACTCTTGTATACTAAAATTTGGCTATATTTTGTGCTGTGTTGGTTCTTGTGTTTAATTGTTCTATTTGTGCCAATTGAAAACCTAATATTGTTATAAGAAATACATTTATATATCCCAAATTTTAATAATTTAGTTTTCATATGGTCAATTTGTAATTAAAATAAAACTTTTATGTAACTTTGAAATATATGCATCAATTAAATCTCATCATACTATCAGTTTGAGCTAGTAAAGACGGTTATTTAACATAGTATACTTTCAGTAGAGACGATTATTTAGCAAAATATAAATCCTTATATATCAACATCCGATAGGAAGAAAAAAATTTTATATTGTATTTTAGCCTACCCTAAAAGATTTCCTAATATGCCAATGATTATATTCATATTATAGAACTTCCTTTATTTTCACATGGCTCATAAAGACAATCTACAATATACATTTGAGCAAATTCACATGCTTTTTAATGAAAATATGATAAAAACATATTCACTCATGAAGGGGTATGGTATATCCATCAGTACTGAATCTTTGAACCTGATTGACAAAAGACGGGCTCCAGACTAATTATAAAGTAAGAAGTTTTCTTGCACTATATACAATCTGAAATTTATTGTACTACACATGAATATTCAAGAACAAAAGTTTCTCAATACCCTTTTGTAACTTCGTATCAGCAGCACATGTATCATTCACAATGCATCATATGTATATCCATAATGTTTTTTGAAATAAAATCATGCAATTTGAAAAGGTTTATCTCTTGATCTAGAAAATAGTATAACTAAGAGGAATACAGACAAATGCAATGCATCAAAAGAAATTTCTGAACTTGAAGAATGATAATAAAGCTCTTGAAAACTTGGATCAAATGCTAACATTTAAAGTTAACCTTGTGGAAAATGCAAGTTCGAGTATTAAATGCCTTCAGGATGTGTTGAAGGAGCTGCAGTCAGATACACCAACTTCTGCAGCATCAATATGTGAGGATTCAGAAGAATATAACTCAGAGGTAACTATGAAAATAATCCACTCTTATGGGGATCATATCCTTGAAATTTTATATTGGAATGCATGCTCTTTTTTCAGCTCTAATTTTAAAATGTTCACTAAATGTGAGAAAGAATGCTCTTATGTTGTGAGGTAAGACTAAGTGTGCTGACAGTTAAAGATGCAGAAAGTAGTTGATAATATCTTTTGTGATCAGGAATATGTAGAGGATACTAGAAGTTCAAAGATAGCTGCAAAAAAATATGCAAGTGATCAACAACAAAACGAATCTGATCAAATTTGTTCATTATCATGGTAATGTCATGTTGTAGTTTTATACCCAACCTATTTTTTGCAGCCTTACAGAGGTGACTTACCGCTCTTACCTTTGCAGGCAGCATAGGACTTCTCGCCAAATACTAGACACACAGTTTACAGAATCATCATTTCAGCAAGCTCCACTGCATCGGGTGCATGTAGAAGATGATAGAGTCAACATCAATACTTTAAATTTACCCATCATGGAAATCAGAGAAAAAGATAAAAAATCACCTAGCCAACATGTTGAAGATGGGAGAACGTGGGGAACAGTACAGACACCTGAATTTCATCTCTTTGATCATATAACAGCATCATCTATGCAAAGCAGTAGGTTAATCAAGATTGATCACAGTGGAACCACTGGAAAGAGAACTCAGAGCTCAAAAATGAGAGCAGAAATAAAAGCAGCTGCAGTAACTAGAAAAGATTCACAGAGTGAGTTATCAGAAATACTCGAAAAGGCAATGGAAGTAAGAACCATTTACAAGATGTTGAAGAATAAAGGAGGCTTGAATGTTTTTCCAGTAAAGGGTGTAGTTCTGGATCAATTGTTAAGTGCTATTTCAACTTCCAAAGAAGAAGAAGTAATAAGAGCATCAGTGTTTGTATTAATAACTATCGTTTCAACTAATAGAGAAGCCTTAGAGGACATAAAAAAGAAGGGTCTACAATTGTGTGATTTGGCAAGTGCTCTAAAAAGAAATGTACACGAGGCAGCTATTCTTATCTACTTAATAAATCCATCTCCTACTGAGATTAAAACTTTAGAGCTACTACCGATACTGGTGGAGGTTGTCTGTACTTCAAACAATACCAAGGGCAGGCTGGCATCACTTCAGCTGACACCACCAATAGCATCTCTACTGATTATTGAAGTACTAGTTACAGCGTTTGACTATGCTACAAATAACTTGCATTTGGCTGCAATCAACTCCCCTCGTGTTCTGTGTGCCCTCCTAGATGTGGCAAGAAACAATAACCTACAAGAAAATATATCCTTGGCCACTATTCTTGTGAAATGCATGCAGTTTGATGGACAAAGCAGAAAACACATCGCAGAATCCACTCCTGTAGTGCCATTTGTTCATCTGCTACAAAGTAATAAGAAGCGTGCCAAGATCATCGCCCTTGAATTTTTCAATGAAATACTTCACATGCCACGGTATGAAATATTCTTCAATAATCTCAAATCTTGTATATTTAAAATCAACAGTTATCAAAATCATGCATGAAGTATATTTGTCTCACGGAGAAATTAGCAAACATCACATCCTTGTGTCAACGATGCTACAGTATATTCCCAGTCCAACTGAGGACTTCCTGAGATATATTTATCCTTTTGTCAGATCAGCAGCGATTAGCTTTTTGCAGCAGATACGTGATGAAGGAGGCATCAACATTATGCACATGTTAATGATCTGCACCCAACAAATGCAAGCTAATTACCAACTTCTGGCAGCAAATTTGCTGCTGCAGCTGGACACACTGGTGAGAATCCAAAAGCGGGATACCATAAACTTTCATATCATATATGTAGCTTTCCAAGTTTCCATAGTAGAGTAATTTGACACAATTTTGACATAAAATAGAAGTTAAAAGATCTTCAAATGAAAAAATTCTTAATATTTTAAACAGAAAGACAAAACAGGGTATAGTTCAACCTAACACCATTTAGTTCTTATTTTTCATTTGTTCAGTTTCTCATGGGAAACTTAACTTCATGTAACTCAAAAATTAGATGCTTAGTAAACTATTGAAATATGGTGTAATTGATATAGCCAGATAACGAATGTATGCAGGAGAATGCATCTGGTAAAAGTGTATTCAGAGAACAGGCTGCACGTATCATCCTCACATCAGTGTCATCCAAAGACCATAGCACACAATTATTATCCTCCTCTATTCTATCAAATCTTGGTGGAACTTATTCCTGGACAGGCGAACCAAATACAGTTGCATGGTTGGTAAAAAAGGCAGGCTTGACCTCCCTCCGTCACCTAAACATGATAAGAAACATCGACTGGTTTGACACAGGCTTACAGGTCAGCTGTGCTAAACATAGCCATTACATTGATCTAGTATCCAGGTGGAAATCAGTATATGAACATGAATCCGTGAAACATGCAGGATACAGAAACAGACTTATGGTGTAGTAAAGCAGCAAGAAACATCATTAACATTGGGATGCCTGTTTTCTGTGCATTAGAGAAGGGACTAAAGAGCAAGATAAAGAGGGTTTCTCGGGACTGTCTCACAGCTACTGCACTGCTGGGATGCGAAATTGCAAAGAGTCCGAATATCATTAGATATTCAGCATGTGAGATCTTACTTGGTGTAATTGAACAATTTTTGCATCCTGGACTAGAGCTCGAAGAAAGAATACTAGCATGTTTTTGCATCTATAACTATGCTTCCGGTAAAGGTAATGTATTTCTTGTATATTTCAAATACATAATCCCATTTGACATCAGAATTCAATGGGAAATTATGAAATTATTGAGTCATAGGAATTATTCAAGTACTTGGATAGGATGGATATTAGAACATGCTACGAAAAAGATATAATAATATTTTTAAATGGAAAAAGTCAAGCACAGAAGTTTGAAGGTCAAGAAAAAAGTTTAACTAATTGGCAATGTACAAAACATGAGAAGGTGAATAACAATCTCCGGTACATACAGAATGATTATTAGTTTGATTCACGCTCACTTCCAGAGTTCATAAATGAAAAGCAACATCATAGCATATGCCCGACTTGATTATTTTATCCATATTCATATGCCTTTTGTTCTTGCAGGGATGCAGAAACTAATTCCTTTTTCAGAAGGTGTGCGTCAATCACTGAGACGCCTTTCAAACATTACCTGGATGGCAGAAGAATTGCATAAAGTAGCTCAATTTTTCCTTCCCAATAATTCGGTTAGTATTCAATCACCCTCAACATGTTACACTTACTTGATCATCTACCATTTATTAATCCGCCTTAATTCTCTAAAAAAGGAAACAAAAAAGGACATCTTATTTCATACTTTTTATGCACTCCTCTTATATCATACATTATCTATTATCCCCCACCCAACTTATTATATAGTACTAAATTACTAACATCATTTACTTATGTTTTTCCAAAACCATTGCAATGATATGGACAGCGGATCTCTTGTGTTCACTCACAAATTATCGAGGCTGGTCACAACCGTAGTGGAGCTGTAACTGCCTTAATCTACCACAAGGGGCTGCTCTGTAGTGGATATACAGATGGCTCTATTAAAGTATGAAAAACCTCTTATCTTTGACTTCAATGGTTATTTGTTTAATTGGAGATGCCAAGATAAATATTTAAAGGGAAACTATGTCAAGCAAGGGTCGCGTGACAATAATATGGCTGTGTGGCCCTTGCTTGCACTGTGTCCTCAACTGAGATAAGAGATAATTATGATGCATGCATTCATAATTAGGTGTGGGACATCAAAAAGCAATCCTCCGCACTTCTATGGGAAATGAAGGAGCACAAAAAGGCAGTGACATGCTTTACACTCTTGGAACCAGGAGACAGACTATTAAGTGGGTCTGCTGACAGAACCATCAGGGTATGTACTAAATTTACTTTTGCAGGAACCTAGTAGTTTGAATAGCAGGATGATTGGCCTTATACCTGAAATTTCACCCTTCAGTATTAACTTTCCTTCCATAGGTTTGGAAAGTTATCAAAGGGAAATTGGAGTGCACTGAAGTAATAGCAATGAAGGAAGCAATTGAAAAGTTGGATACATCTGGTCAAATGGTTTTTGTAATAACCCAACGCCATAGCTTGAAGGTGATAACCACATAATGCCTATAATTATAGTATTTCTGTTAATGATGATGATCACACTGACTGTAACTTCTCATGAGATGCAATGTGCTACTCCAGGACTTTTAGATACATGTACTGTGCATAACATATCCAATGATTCTTTGAGATGAAAAATTATAGGGCACAACAAGTTTAAGTCTCAGTTAGTGTTAGAAAATCTACCAAATTAATAACCAGATTTTCTGGTTTGACTTCTTGATTTTCTACATTTAATGTTTAGATTAGATCATTCCTAATTCTTAGGAATTCTCAGATTTTTTGGGATCTGATAGAGATTAAATCCCTTTGATTAGGCATTCTTTTGTATATAAAAAAAACATGATATGATAACATAAAAAAAACATTCAATTTTTTTTCCACATTCATTCAGTTTTCCCACAGTATGATATGATTTTTATATTTGTAATATGATTATAATAATATATAATTAATAATTAAAAAATTAATTTTCGTTTCTACTTATAACAAGTATAAGAACATAAATATAATATAAATGAATGAAGTACATATTAAATATGTATTTTTCATATTTGTATTCAAAATTTTCTTAAGTTTTATTAAATTTCTTATTCAATTTTACGTTATATGTTAAAAATAAAAGGTATGTATGCAATGTGCGTGTATGGTGCTAGTTTCGGTATCTCTGTCGAGGAAAATGACAGTTTTCCAATTGCTATAGAAATTTCTAAAGGACATTGAATCTACAATGTAGATTTCTCGGAAATCAAGTATCAGTTTCCATTTTATTTTTCTTCTTTTCTTTTTTGTACCCCTTTTCTATTACTTATAATTAGCACCCTATTGAATAGCCAGATCGAGAGTTGAAGCCGCCCACCCTGAACAAATAGGAGGTGTGGGCCAGAAGGTCTCATATAAAGCCGCTGTGTCGCACTCTTCTTACTCATATTAGCAGCCGCATACATCTTACTTTGGCTTGCTAGAGGTCTTCACACATTTGTTTCCCCATTCTTTCGGCTGGGAAATTGGCCATGGTGCTTCATAATCAATCAAGTCATAAATGTTTCTTTTTAATTTATTTTTAGATACATGGGGATGTATATCGACAAATGATGAAACAAATTTCCAGGAAATTATTCTTATTGTTCAATTATCCATAAACTTAAATACAATTCAAGTATATGTGTAAAAAATCATTTCCATAAATACAATTCAAGTATATGTGTAAAAAATCATTTCCATACTGTTGACTTGTAACAGAAACATGAAAGAGTTTATCACTATTCGTCTCTTGTATTCCTCAAACATTTAACATCACAAGCACTTCTTCTTTGCGGTTTCTTTTATTATTAGTTGTTAAATTTCGTTTCTAGTAAAAGTTCGAACTGATAATAAACTTCCTTTGATGGGGAGTTAAGACTCGCCACGTATTTTGAGGGACGTCGTGTGTCTCGAGGGACATCGTGTGGTTCGAGGGAAGTTGTGGGCTCACGGGAAGCTGTGTTTGTTTGTGGATTCAGCGCGCTGGATCTTCAAATACAAGTTATCATGTGGATATTTTAACTTGAGGAGTATTAACATATAAAGAAGCATACTATAATGTATTAAGTATTAGAATATTAGATTTTTTAATGTAATATACTAAGACAATATGCAGTACGTGCAATTATAAATATAGTAATATGTCATTGTATCAAGTGAGATAAGTTGAGATGGTGTGCTAAGTTGAGATTTTTTAATGTAAACTAAGACAATATGCACACTGTGCTTAACTTGAGATATTTCTGTGGACGTAGGCTACATAGAATCTTTGTTTTCTTTCTTAATTTTCATTATCGTTAGTGCCTTAACATTGATAAAAACGGCGAATGCAAAATATATAATATCGAATTCTGAATAATAATAAAAAAATTGTCTCATTTCCCTCCCTTTCTTTTTCCCAGAAGTTTTACGAACTGATATTGTTGTAAGAAATGAAAACACTGCCTCCTGTATGTTTGAACAATGATTGTTTGAAATGATATTAAATTACAAGGTCCTGAGTTGAAATTACTACAATATAGGAGAAACAGACTCAATATGATTTTACGGTAGTACTCCTTTTTTTGTTTCTTTAGCAGACTTTTTTGTTTCTGGTGTTCAATCAGATTTTGATTGGACGGTATGACTTTGCGCGTGTATCCTCTATTTTCATGGCTGATATCATCCCATTTTATTTGTGTATTACTGCAGCGATTAGATAAACAAGGAGTGAGCTTTTGTACACGAACTACTAATGATGGTAACTGTATTACAAATGCTGTTGATATATACAGCAACTTGAGGTACTCATGATATCTCAATGAGCTATGTTAAGAGTTCTTTCTGTTTCCAGATAAAATTTCCTCTTAACGGACCCAGGTTTGACTTGGAATTTTTTTTTTTTAGAGGTGGAATGCAGTTCATGGCATCAAATAATGACTGCAGTCTCGGAGAATATGATATGGAAAGATTCCAGCTCCTGAATCACTTCAGATTCCCTTGGCCAGTGAATGTAAGACCCCCAGCACATGACGTTAATATTATATCACTATATTTCTTTCATTTGTTTGGTTTCTGAAGGTCAAAAGTAGTTGATTTTAGCTATCCTTATTTTTTAAAATGTCCTACAACACTACAAGAAACCTTCCATTAACATGGGGGTTGTGAGGCACTGAGTGACTGTAATTATAACATGATAGCATGGGATGAGATGGGACATGTGGAATCCAGGTCCAAAATGAATACCCAAAAGGAGAACTGTGATAATCAATGTTTCACCATCAGATTCTAATTTGTCAGCTATCAGTACTCACGTCTGAGTGAAGACATCCAAGTGCTCTTTTTTGGTCTACTGAAATAACTTTTTTGACTGCAGCATACATCAATTAGCCCGGACCGCAAGCTTATTACAGTTGTTGGAGATAATCTTGATGGTCTGCTTGTGGATTCACAAAACGGAAAGGTATGAAGATTTCAAACTCAGATACTACTTTTATTCCTTTCCTGTGTTTCTTGAGACTGGGAAGATGGGTGATAGTCATGGAAGAATTCTGAATTTGCATTGTTTTTATCTTGATGGCAGTGTTCATATGCATCCTATTGGTCTTTTCATTTTCCATGAAATTTCTATCTGAGAAATCAATTGTGACAGTGTTAGGTTTGCATGGAGCAAACAATCAATTTTCAATCATGTTCACCATTACCATTAATGTTATGTATTTTTACTATGAATGCTAGTAGTGTATTAAAGAACCAAAATGCTGTTATTGAGTTTACTGATTTACTTCTACATGGCCTTGCTGATGGAGGATTATACTGACATTGTCGAACTATGCTTTTCAGACCATTGCATCGGTTGTAGGCCACCGAGATTACTCTTTTGCTTCTGCATGGCACCCAGATGGGTGCACTTTTGCCACAGGAAATCAGGATAAGACCTGCCGAGTATGGGATATGAGGAAGCTATCTTCACCCATTGCAATTCTTAAAGGGAACTTGGGTGCTGTGAGGTCAATCCGCTTTTCATCAGATGGCCAGTTCATGGTTGTGTCTGAACCTGCAGATTTTGTCCACGTGTATAGTGTGAAGACAGATTACAAAGTGAGGCAAGAAATTGACCTATTTGGCGAGATTTCAGGGGTTTGTCTGAGTCCGGATGATGAATCTCTGTATATAGGAGTTTGGGATAGGACATACGCCAGTTTGCTACAATATAACAGGAGGCATACATATGGATATCTAGGTCCTATTTGTGATTGTCACTGAAAATTGATTTGATATGATGTAGCTTAGACAATGTACGATAATCATCTCTCGGCATTTACTTTCCGATAGGCTATATATTTTTGGCCGAAATACTTATTTCGGCTAGATTTGTATGTTGCACGTATGTGTTGTATCACTGTCTATGGGCATTTATGGCAAGTTGAAATATGTGGTCCAACAACCCAGGGGTTCATGTCTAGGCTGTGTGGTGATCAGAATGTGCTCTGTCGGCGTAGGACTCATAAATCTCATGGTGCAA
>JAYMTC010000386.1:0-12275 GCA_036897605.1 Melianthus villosus
TAATATTAAAAACTAATTTATGATCGTTTAGACTTTAAATATAGACTTAGGATTGTTTAAGTTTAAACGAGCATATACGAGCCGAACTCAAGCTCAATTATTTTTAAATGAGCCAAGCCTAAGTTCATATATTTAGACTCATTTACACTCCTACCTAAGACGTGGGCCTGAAATGACTCAATTAACAACTCTTCATGCATATCACATAAGTAAAAATAGACGATGCCCGACGGATTAAATTGATAAAATTTTGTCTAAGGACCAAACATAAATTTATCAATAACGTAGAGATTATAAAATCTTAAAAAATGACTCATTCATTTGTTTGTTTTTCGATTCAATATTTTAATATAACTTAAATATTTATATGATACTTGAATTATCACGTTCGTTTCAATTTATTAATTGTGTTTTCAGTATCTCAAAATATTTTATACAATAGAATTTTTTGCAAGAAGAATATTGATAAATTTTTTTAGACATTTAAAACAAATTTTAACGTAATATAAAATCTAAAGAATAAAATAAGTATGATAATAAAAACATTCAAAAATAGATAATAATAACTATTAACATATATTTATATGTTATATAATTCAACTCATATTTGATTTTTATTGTTATGATCTAATTATATTTTTCTTTTAAATAAATTTATTAAATCATAAGTAAGTGTAATTTAATTAATTTCTAAAAAATCATATAACTCGAACTTGTAACATGTTGGAAGTAATACATGAAGCTAAACCGCTTGAGCAACCCATTTATTCGGACAATGTTAATTGAACTTGCGAATTAATTTAGTCTTTCTTTCCAATTAAAAAAAAATAGAGACAAATTTTTTCTATTTCGATTTGGTAAGGAAATCCATATAATAAATTTTTTTAATAAGAAAATATGAAAATCTATAAAATACTAAACCTATTACAGATAATACTTGTAAAATAATTTATTTATTTGTAAAACAAAATTACAATTACATAATTTAGTTTATAATTTGATGAACAAAGTTTATAAGTGACCGGACCAAGGAAAACCGAAAAAAAAAACACGCATTAAAGCTTATAAAATTGAAACTGCTGCACCTCCAGCCGATTATATGGCTGCAGAGGATGAAGATCCTCACCTCTCGATGCTATGAAAGTTTTGAAATTGGTTGCTGCTCGTACTGGTTTGTAGTTCTTATTTTCTTGAAAACATGAGGAACGCATTGGACATCCGTGCAGTAGCCAACAGCTATGCTGCCAAGTTACAACAATGCTCCCCTCAGAGTCCCATCCATGCTAAAACCATCCATGCCAACATGATTGCTTCTGGTTTCAAGTTCCGAGGCCATATCCTCAATCGTCTTATCGACATTTACTGTAAATCCTCTAATCTCGTTTATGCGCGCTACCTGTTTGATGTAATTCCTGAACCAGATGTTGTTGCAAGAACTACATTAGTTGCCGCTTATTCTGCTGTGGGGAACCCCAAGCTAGCTAGGGAAATATTTAATGAGACCCCATTTAGTATGCGAGACACTGTGTCTTACAATGCTATGATTACGGGGTATTCCCATAATAAAGATGGTTATGCTGCTATTAAACTGTTCTGTGACATGAAGCAAGATAGCTTTAAGCCTGATGATTTTACGTTTACAAGTGTGCTTGGAGCGTTGGCTCTTGTGGCTGATGATGAGAAGCAGTGCCAACAGATGCATTCAGCCGTTGTGAAGTCTGGAACAGGATTTATTACTTCTGTATTGAATGCACTCATTTCTGCTTATATCAAGTGCGCGTCATCACCATTAGTATCATCAGGATCTTTACTGCATTCAGCTAGGAAGTTGTTTGAAGAGATGCCTAGGAAAGATGAGTTGTCATGGACCACAATGATTGCAGGTTATGTGAGGCATGGTAATCTTGATGCTTCCCGTGAATTACTTGATGGCATGACCATCAAATTGGGGGTTGCATGGAATGCAATGATCTCAGGGTACATTCATCATGGTTTTGTTCAAGAAGCATTAGAATTGTTTATGAGAATGAATCTAGAGGGAATTCCAGAGGATGAATTCACTTATAGTAGTGTCATTAGTGCCTGCTCTAGCTACGAATTATTCAGACATGGAAGACAGGTGCACGCTCACATTTTAAAAACACAACCCAAGCCTTCACTAGATTTTTCTCTATCTGTGAATAACGTGTTGATTTCGTTCTATATGAAATATGGACGAGCTCACCAAGCAAGGGAGATTTTCAACAGAATGCCAATACGGGATTCAGTTTCATGGAATGCAATCTTATCAGGGTATGTGAATGCAGCATGTATTGATGAAGCTAAAACCTTTTTCATTGAGATGCCTGAGAGGACCCCTTTGGCATGGACTGTAATGATTTCTGGTTTAGCACAAAACGGTTTTGGGGAAGATGGTTTGAAACTGTTCAATCAGATGAGATTACAGGGTTTTGAACCATGTGATTACGCATTTGCAGGAGCAATTACTTCTTCCGCTGTTCTCGGGGCTTTAGAGAATGGGCGCCAGTTACATGCTCAACTTATCCAGTTTGGGTATCATTCTAGTCTCTCGGCAGGAAATGCACTGATAACAATGTATGCCAGATGTGGTGCTGTGGAAGCTGCTGATTGTATGTTCTTCACTATGTCTTATGTGGATTCAGTATCTTGGAATGCTATGATTGCTGCTCTAGGTCAGCATGGACATGGTATTCGAGCAATGAGGTTTTTTGAGAAGATGTTGAGCGAAGACATACTACCTGACCGGATAACTTTTCTTACAGTACTCTCTGCTTGCAGTCATGCTGGTTTAATCAAGGAAGGACGCCATTATTTTGATTCAATGAGTAGCTTATATGGTATAACACCTGGTGAAGATCATTATGCACGTTTAATTGATTTGTTATGTCGAGCTGGAAAATTTTCAGAAGCAAAAGATGTGATTGACTCGATGCCATTCAAGCCAGGGACACCAATTTGGGAGGCTCTTCTTTCTGGTTGCCGTACTCATGGAAATATGGATTTAGGAATTCAAGCTGCAGAGCGACTCTTTGACTTGAGGCCACAACATGATGGAACGTACATTCTTTTGTCAAACATGTATGCTACAGTGGGTCGATGGAATGATGTAGCTAATGTTCGAAAATTAATGAGAGAGAGGGGGGTGAAGAAGGAGCCTGGTTGCAGTTGGATTGAGGTGGAGAACAAGGTTCATGTGTTCTTAGTTGATGATGCTTTGCATCCTGAAGTTAAAGCAGTTTATACTTATCTTCAGGAATTGGTTTTGGAGATGAGAAAGTTAGGGTATGTTCCTGATACAAAATTTGTGTTGCACGACATGGAGTATGACCAGAAGGAAAATGTCTTATCTACCCACAGTGAGAAATTAGCAGTTGTATTTGGGCTCATGAAGCTTCCTCGTGGAGCCACAATTAGGGTTTTCAAGAATTTGAGGATCTGCGGTGATTGCCACAATGCCATCAAATTCATGTCAAAAGTGGTTGGCAAAGAAATTGTTGTGAGAGATGGTAGGAGGTTTCATCATTTTAGGGATGGTGAATGCTCATGTGGTAACTACTGGTAGAACAATTTTCCTGAAAACTTCCAGAGTGTGCATTATGTACCAGGTAAAAAAGTCGAGAGATTTCGAATAGAAATATGGTGTCAAACAGAATAGAATACTAGTATATGTCAATTTTTGACCCTTGATGGCCAGACAGATTTCCAACGTACCTAATTTATACAGGACACTTCTTATTTAAAACCCTTCAATTCCTACAAATTCTCCCATTGTACGATTTTCCATATATAATATTGAATCAGTACTTGGTTTCAGGTAACTAACTGTGTTTTATGTAGAAACTTTCCGCTATTTGTTATACTTTTGCTATTGGTTTACCTTCTCTATAATGTAAGTGTGTTTTAAAATTTAAATAAACTAGTCCTCCGTAGTAAAATGTATGATTAGTACTTGCAGTTTGAAAAATATTTAGCTGGACTTCCATAGATTATGAAATTGAACTCTCCTTCTCCATTTTGTAATGGGTTAGGTTTAGGTGAATCTCAGATTAGATTACATTGTGAATATATATGAGCCCTTCTTTACAAAATCTGTCGTTTCTTCTTATCAGATAGAAAGCTTATCTTTATTTTATCATTATATTGTCCATCACATTGTACAGTATAGATGAGCTCTTCTTTAAGAAATGTGTTGGCTTCTTATCAATCGAAAGCTCATCTTTTTTTTTAAATGTCTTTAATGCTCTTTATGGACAGTTAAACTTCCACTGGTTGGAAATGTTGCACCACAAGGCGACAGCTCTGTTTGATCAACAATTCATTAAGGTAATATATGAGATTAATCTTAAAATAATTTTCTTCTCAGTCTTACAATTGCAATGACTACGAACCAAAGTTACCAGGTTCCTGGTACTTTCGGTACGTTAAGTTGTACACCAAGGTAGATTTAGATAATTCTAAATTCTCTAAGGTTGTAAATTTTGATATAATTCTTTAAGAATAAAAATGAAAAACCACAATGCTTCTGTTGCATGTGAAATACAAAGATGAAACCTTTCTGTTTGTATTTTATTTTTCATTTCGTCCTCTTTTAACCTTTATTCTATCAGCATGCTTGTAAGATCCTACTTGTATCTCTGTTATGTGAACACCCTAATTGGAAATTAGGGTTATATGTATGTATTGAAAATTAGGGTTATATGTATGTTGTGTATGACTGAATGTAATTTGCAGGTTTGGACGGGAAACTTGATCTTGCACCTTTATGTCTTGCAAACACAGGAGGCTATGATCGTGGAAAATGAGTACTAGATAGACTCACCCATTATAGTGAAGATACATATTTCACAGATTTTTGGATTATATGGTATGAACCAATCATGATGACTTGGATTATTAATGTCCTAATTTGGACTCTAGAGATGGTGCAAGATCTGCCAACAAAAGAGAAAGAAATGTGATATATCATGCATGTCTGCATATTTATGACATTCATGGCGTTATGATTGAGACAATTATCTATTTGTCTGCAAGAGTGTGCTTCTTCCATATTTTGCATCGTGCGAGTGAGCTAATTCACTGTGTTGTGAACTCACCTAATTCCTACTATTTCTTTTAAATAGTAGCAGAACCAGGAGTCTAGAAACTATTAGAGTGAAAGCTAATGTAGGGTGTAGAAGTAGGGGTGAGCATTTGGGTTATTTCATTAACCAAATTAAGAACTTTTGAATCAAAATATGTCTTGAGCATATAAATATTTCTTTATCACTTAGTTCAAAATTTTCTAATTTGGATTATTTAGTTAACCAAATAACCGAAATGCTCACCCCTAGGCCAGAGTATGACTCTCACTAATCTTGTTACATATAGAATTGGTACTATGTTTAATAAGCTTACACCATCAACAGAACTTAAAAGTGATAACTGCCTCTTCTATCCAAAAAAAATTATAACTACTACTGAAGTATGGATCTTAAGGTAAATGATATCCTATAAACAAAACTGAAAATATTGACGGAACTTCAACTATTGAACTTAACTTCACTAACAATTAAATGTCAAAATCAAACTTAGAAAAGGATGATGGTTTGAGGAGCTTGTCATGGTTTCCACCTCGGTTTACTGTCTACCAAGGGTATCCAACTCTGATAAAATATGCAAATTTATGAAATTATATGATAAAATTGAGGTATGTTTCTTAATAATCTCCTTTATAAATTTGTTTTGCTTCTGTTCCACATGCAGACTATGTTCTTTGTGGAGTTGTATTCTTCTGAAACTAGAAAATTGGTGGAACGGCTTGTTAATTACGTCATTTACAAGGTAAATACTTGTATTATATGGTGTCACTTTATTGTTTGATTTGATACTAGAATTGTTGTAAATTTACAAAGATATGTTAGTTTCCAATGTCGGTGGCTGTATTTGCGGTCCTTAGGGGAAGCAGCGATTTTAAAGTTTCAGATTAGAAAATTCTGGTCCTCAACTAATAATAAAATAACCAAACAATAGAAAGTTTAACAAATAAAAATCAGGCCTATCTCTGCACTTCACAGTGTTCATTAATCATTAATAGAGAGGCATGAGGATCCACTGCAAAAGTCCTCTGGTGTTCACTTGTTTGGCTAGATGACCCTGCTTTGTATATCTCATAGAGTTAATTTGCAAAATTTTCTTTTCCGTATGTAAATTCGATTTCTTCTTACATATCTGTTCTTTTTTATCTCTCATTCTTTTTGCAATGGATTGATGTTGTTTTGTTATCTCTACAATGATGTTTTAACATCGTATACTCATGGTCATGATTGTGAATTACTCGTGGAGGATGTGGCATTTTAAGATTGTGCTGATATGTATAATTTTTTAATATCAGGGGTTATTTTTACCGCTGGTTGTCCCACCAACAATATTTCAAGCGGGCCTTTGGTAGACTTGGTTTACGGTGTTATGTACTTTAAAGGTAGAAGGACTAGACCGTTACGCTACATCCTTGTAAGAATTTTATAGGATTTACACATAACAAATTTTTATTTATTTTTTGTTGTACAGATGTTTCAAGCTTTATCTAGAGATCGACTGGAATGCTTGAATACATCTCCTTCTGCAACGCCTTGGACATATTTTCTTGTATATTCAGTATTATTGTTGGTCCTTGCTGTTGATTTCTTCTGGTATCATAGCATCCTAATTTGCAGATATTGGTGTTTTTTAGGCACTTCTATATTTTCTTTGTAGAGGGTCCTTTACTGGCAACTTTCTTGTGCAGTATTAAAGAAAAAAAATAGAATTTGGAAGAAATATTATTAAGTGGGTGAACTTTGCATGTGTGGGTAAGTGGATATATAATATTTGTAAAACAATTAAAAAATTGGTACACAACCCTTTATCCTTGCAGCACTTCACACAGGTTGGACTCCAAACCTCCTCCTTTTGCTGCTACTCTGAAAACTATAAATACCCATTTTCTTTTTTCAGATCATAACATTGCCTCAGGTGTGGGTTGGTGGTTCAAAGGTCCACCGAGAAATTTATTTTTGTAGTGTGGTTTTGATAGGAGGTTGTGACAGAGTATTGTTAGTGATTTTTAATTTATTTCTTCTTCGTAGATGATTTGCCTGGATCGATACACTTGCAAGCAAATGAGTTACGTCATTGATATGCATATCCACTAAAAACACAAGCAACTTGAATGCATGAATTTCTTTAATTTTCACATGAATATTTATTTTACTTTCTGTTAAATAACCGTCTCTATTAAAAGTTCGAACTAGTAGTAGAAGGAGATTTAATTGATATTACAACACTCCCACTCACGCGGCCCATAATTAACTGTCTTACTTCGAAGCGGGCAACACGCGAATATATGACTCAATAATGATATTCTTGACATCTTGCTCTGATACCATTTTAAGTAACTATCTTTAGTAAAAGCTCGAACTGGTAGTAGAATGAAATCTAATTTATATATTCCAACACTTTCGAATCTTCAGATAAAGATCGAACCTTTTGAACATAGAGTTCAGACAAACATTTAACCTTTTCGAATTTATAAAGTCTCTAAGCATCTTTGGTGCTTGTAGGATAAGGCTGTGCTTGGTGATCTCCAGAACGTTAAATTCATCTCTGCATCTGTTGTTATTCTTCAAGCCCTTCAGTATCGCTTTTGAGATGCTCCAGGTATTCTTATCCATATTCACCCTCCCATGGATATTTTGTTTTGACATACATTTCATTATTCTTTCAAGTGAAATGTTACAAAGGTTGAAATTGCTCTCTGGTTTGCGTTGTAGGCCATCGTCGATCATGGGTTTCAGTTGCTTGATATGTGGCTTCCTCAATCATCTGTGGATGATGCAAATTGCCAAAGATCCAAATTTGTTGATACGTCCGCAGCACGTTATCTCAAAAGTTAGTTTTGCATGTGGTTGCTATGTTTCTTTTATCTGTAGATGGAGTTGTTAGGTTTTTAATCCCATAGTTCTTATGTGTGCATGTATGAGTTAGTGAGTTACCACAATGGAAAAGAAGGATTGGCACACATATTACATTACATACATCCTTTTTTGAGTGTCTTAGCTAGACTACGTAATATCTAAATTTGGAAAATATTTGCATTATTATTTTGGTATGTCTTATTATGACTTAAGCTTGTAAAATTGTTTGAGTCCGATGCTTGACACATCAAGAGGATTTTGTAATTTGGTTATGATATAGTTAGTTCACTTTATATAGGCTTTCTGCAACTCTTATCTATCATGTTAATAGTATATTATTGTTGTTCATTTGTTAAGAATCCTAATAGGAGCTTGTTTTTGGGTCTTGTAAATTGGTACCTGTTTTCTTGTCATAATTTGGTTATTGTTACTCCTGCTTCCGTCCTATAGTTGTTTGTTAGGCTAATTTTCAGTTTCAGCATATTTTTAGTATTTTGTTTGCTTTCTCTGTCTTTCCTCAATAAATAGATTTATACAGGTTCACTTTAGGAATGGAAAGGAATTCTTCTCTGCAACTGCAACATTGGTTTTTTCCTAGACATGGAACATTCTTAATGGCTTTCGGGTATTATCTCCATATCTGGTGGCTTCATGGCATGTCATTCCATCTCATAGATATGGTTCTCTTCTTAGATATCCGTGTAAGTATCTCACTTTTGCCTTTTACGTTCAAAGATAATGTTTGCTAGTTTAGGTTAATTAATTATGATATCTGTTTACTAGATGGTTTCAATACATTGCAGGCCTTGGTGAGGGCAATTGGATCTATAAGACTGAAAATTGAAAATAGCTTTAAGCACCCTTCATGCAGCACTTCCGGATGCCACGTCTGAAGAGATACAAGCATATGACGATGAATGCGCTATCTGTCGGGTATCTTTGTTATTTTATTCTGTACCTTTTAGCTTTTCATTTGCTTGGTGAGGTTGTATGATGTTTTTGCTGGATGGCAGGAACCTATGGCCAAGGCTAAAAAGTTAAAGTGCAAGCACTTATTCCATCTTGCATGCTTGAGATCATGGTAACACCCTATGTACTCGTTGTTTCTGCAAGTTTACAAGGCTTAAAATTTATCTCTGAGAAGAAAATAATGCTCAGGTTGGATCAAGGTTCCATTGAAACGTACTCTTGTCCCACATGCCGAAAGCCACTTTTCGTAGGCAGATCTGAAAATGAAGCTAATCCTCATATTGGACAAGTTTTAAATGATGAACTGCATCCTCACCAAATAAGAACAGGACTTGATCATCAAAATACTATTGGACATCCCTTACCTCCAGGAGGTTTTCCTAATCAGACACAGAATCCTTTAGAGGGGGGCGCTTGGAGGTTCAGTTCTTACTCCACAATATCTAGATTTTTGTTTTCTTTAAATGAATTGGTCTTATTACAGTTTAGCTTTAGGGTTAATTACATATATGGTCTTTGAACTTAGGATGAATTTCACATATAATTATTAAACTTAACAACTGTTCATTTTAACCATTAAATTTGTAATTATGTGTACCGTTGGTCATTGAACTTAGGGTGTATTGCACGTATAATCCTTAAACTTAACAACAGCTCATTTTAATCATTAAATTTGTAATTATGTGTACCGTTGGTCCTCAAATTAAAAAAAAATGACAGTTAATTTAACTTGTCAACTATTTTTACAGTTAAGCGAATGGTATAATAGGAAAAAATGAATATTTTATATTTAAAGAGTCCATCTAAATATAAAAGTTCATTTTTTTCTATTATATACTTCATTTAACAATAAAAATAATTGTCAAGGGTATATTTGTAACATTTAATAAAAATGGTAAAAATAGTCGTTATATTTAAAAAGTTCATTTAAATAGAAAAAAATATTTTTTCCTATTATATCCTCCACTTAACAGTTAAAATAAATGACAAGTTAAGTTAATGATCACTTTTTAATTTGAGGATCAACGGTGCAGACAATACAAGTTGAAGGGTTTAAATGAACAGTTGTTAAGTTTAAGGACTATATGTGCAATGCACACTAAGATCAAGGACCATATATGTAATTACCCTAAATTTATCTCACATTGCATATGTATTGTATTTGAGTGTTCTTAGGTCACACCACCTATTAGCAATATCTCCGGAAGATATCAGTAAATATAGCCTATCAGCTTAATCTTTTAGGTTGGGAAACTTAATGTGGTAGAACTTTTTGTATTTTATGACCTGCATTAGTAGGGTAGTTTCCCACATTGTTCAAGTGACATCTTTGTCTGCTTCATGTAATTATTGGATCACACCACCAATTAGTTTAATCGTTCGGTAACTCGAGCTTCTCGGAAGCCTTCTTTAGGTCTTTTCTCTGTGGAGTCTAGGTGACAACTGCATGATTCATGCAGAGTGATGGTTCATCATCCCTCTACTGTATGTATTTGTATTTCAGATACATTTTAAGGCTTCTAGGGGAAGAGTTTATATGCATCGACCAATAGCAGTGAAGGAGATGGAGGCTAAACGTTATTCAAACTTTGTAATCATAAAATATAAAAGTATGTCTGAATGGATGGGTACCAACTTTGAAGCTTCTTTCGGATAATGTTATTAGAGTGGATAGCGATGTATGTTGTTCTTCCCAAATTGGAACATTATAGTTGTCATCTAATTAAACGAATTTCACCTGGCATACTGTGTCCCTCAGATAAAGGTGCCTTATTTGTTTTCTTTCTTTGTCTAATTCCCCTTCCTTCCGTAGGGGCGCAGGTCTTGACTCAACCTGGTTGCATGACTGGCCTAACCAAGGTCTTGATGGAGCTGGTCCCTCTACTTCTATCAGGTCAGTTGGATTAGGGAGAGTCCAGATGATGATGAGGCACCTTGCATCTGTAGGAGAAACCTATGCCCAGAATGCCTTTGAAGATTCTTCATGGAGCCTTTGGCCTGCGAATCCATCTCAGGCTTCCACGTCTGGTTTGCACATTCCTCCTGCTGTGGGTGGCAGATATCCTGGGGGCACTGGTGGTTTACATATCAGGAATGCGCCAGACTCCGCAAATGACAACTTTGCAAACATACTTGCCATGGCCGAGACAGTGCGGGAGGTGCTACCCCACATCCCCGATGAGATGATCCTCCAGGTACGACTAGGATTACTGAATAGTAATATATGTCTGTTTAAAGGTTTTAGAGTATGTTCATGTTCATCCTCTGTATATGATAAAGATAACGATATATGGTATGATTTTAAACACGCAAAGTAGCTTCTCTTTTTTAACTTAAAAACTGTTTTCCTACTGTCATACCTATTTGTTATTAATATCATAATTATCGACGACCACTACATAAATTTACATGTATATTTTATCCACTCACACTTAGGCTTATATTATTTTCTGGTATCCATACAAAAAATAATGTCTTCTCATATAGGCCCAAAAAAGAGGAGTTCCTTCCGAACCGATTTGCTTATGGTATATGAAAAATACAAACATTTTTTGTTCCCTCGTATTGTAGTGTCTACGAGAAATTTGAGGGAAGGCCTCTTTCAGTTGACAATTCATCATATCATATAAGTGAGATCATTCAGCCTACATAAGTAGGCTGTTTTTTATTTTTTATTTTTTTTTCTATTGGGTGCATAGAATTTTGTATTTTCCCCAGTAATCCAGATTTACTATTTCAGTTGTGCAATGGTTTGCATCAAGAATCTGGTTACTTTTACAGGACTTGCAGAGAACAAACTCAGTGACTGTTACTGTGAATAATCTTCTCCAGATGTGACAATACAGTATATTTGTGGAACCACTTACATGAAAGTCGTGGCCCTTCACCAACCAAGTATTCGAAGGTGTCGTCCTACAATATTATTCCCTATAAAATGTCCATAACTCCATTATGTTGTATATAAGAGCTGTGCTTATGAAACATTATGTTCTTTTTGAACGAGAGGAAAACTTTTCACGTGGAAGCTATTTTTCACAAGATTTCCACATTCCAATGCACGAGGAATCTGTGTCAAAACTTTCGAGGTGCTATTTAAATAAAAGTTTTCAGTAACCTTGGATTATCTCGTACTTACGTAGTAGAAACAAGTTATGTGAAAATAAGTTGATAATATAATTTTGTAATTTTATGATACTAAGAAAGAATTTTGGGGCGTCATGAAATTTCATCCGAACATATATTATTTTAGAACTTTGTAAACTTACAAATTAAAATATAAAATAAAATATTTTAAGATTTATTTCGTGATTTATTTTATATATAAAATAAATTAAGAAAGTAAAATCATTAAAA
>JAYMTC010000387.1:0-12271 GCA_036897605.1 Melianthus villosus
ATTTGTTATCAAATAAAAGAATTGGGCAGAAAGTAAATAATGTTGTACGGGAAAGATAAGGTAAGTCCGTAGGAAACGCGAAATGACGTATTTTGCCCTTGCTGCTTCATTATGTCATGAAGTACGCATTTCCTATTTTACTATATGGTTTGGCGCCATCCATGTTTTTTACCCTTAATTTTGTAAATGTTGGTTTAACTTACATTTGATCACGTTCATATTATATCATATTTTTATAATAGTTATTTTAATATATTTAAACTATAAAAATACATACTCCAAGTAAAAATTAAAATACTCTTTATATTTGTTATTAAGATACTTTTGGTGACTTATTTCGAGGAATCGAGGAATTATTTTTTAATATTTTGACTAAAAAATATGTGTATCATTATATTGAGAAAGAATCAACACCATGCAAGACCCAAATAAAAGCAAAAAATTATAAGTAAATTAATGAAAGCATTTCAACGAACACTTTCAATGTACATTTACTGTAAACAAATTCCAACCTGACATGTTTCTACAGCTCTTCCATCCACTTGAATGAACTTCAGCTCTTCCATATGTTCATTATTTCTGCCCAAAGAATTCTCATCCTATGCATTTCCAAGAACACGAAAGGGAACAACTCAGTTTACAACTCTGAAGCAAACAAAGTTCACTGGTAAAGCCATAATTTCTCACCTGATGTACATTTCCTTCCTCCTCTACCATTGCCATATCCAATTTGGACACAAAGGGATTCTTCAAACCATAAGCCTGAGTCAAAGAAACCCAATGCAACCTATAAACCCTAGTCGAACCTCCTACTCGTATGGTATCGCCCTCATTAACCTCTACTCGTACTCCTGGATCAATCTTCTCCTTTGAGATCCATGTCCCGTGTACTGTACA
Source organism: Melianthus villosus (assembly GCA_036897605.1). Taxonomy (NCBI): domain Eukaryota; kingdom Viridiplantae; phylum Streptophyta; class Magnoliopsida; order Geraniales; family Francoaceae; genus Melianthus; species Melianthus villosus. The sequence continues at coordinate 898 of JAYMTC010000387.1, forward strand.
AGACCAAAAACCCATCAAAACCAGTAATCGAACCAAATTTAACCTTTCAAACACCAATTAATCAAATTAAAACTTGCTAAAGCACTTAAAATCTTATCTGAATATAAGTCTGTTACAGAGAGTTTCTGTTTAGATGGCCTTGAATTGATCTGGAGGTAGTATCTGCTGACGCAGGGATGCGTTACCATGATGTTGCAATCCGGATGTCGACCAACGACCACGATTTCCTCGTTTTTTTATGTGGAATTCCGATGTCAAGTGGTTGGTGAAGGGTGAGGAGAAGAAGAGAGTGAAGTTAGGGTTCAAGTCGGATGTGGGTACGGGTGGCCAAAAGGGTTCGGACTGAAAAGGTAAAACGGGTTGGACCGCTGAAAATTTCTAATTCTTAACGGTAAATATTAAAATTTGGACGGAAAATTAATTATGGGATAATCTGAATAGTACGGATACCATGTAGGCTGTTTTGAAAGAAAAGGTACCAGATTGGCCAAACGCTTAAGTTTGGGTACCCTTTATGGAATTAAGCCATTAAATATAAAAAACATGTATAACATTGTATGGATATATGAGGGAATTTGATTCCTCAATAACTAAAGGGGAATATGATTTATCAGAATTTATGGCTAGTAAGATTACTTGGGTAATGAGATCTCATCCTTCATGATAGCATAAGAGCAAATATTTTCATTCCTCCTAAATAAAGATACCCTAAGATGAGCTACCACTGATTTATAATTCAAATATTGGATATTTTTTTCCTTGAAATTCTATGATACTTTAGCTATGTTTCCACTCCTTGAGTTACTGGAATGGCATTTGTTATTTTTAGGAGGCAAACAGCATAGCTGACAACTTGGAGTATGGTGAAGAAGGTTCTCGCCTAGGTATTATGAAGCCTGTTGTTGATGTGGCTACTGTTCCACGGGATGTTAAGGACAGTAAACTTCTTGAAAATGTAACCGGTGTTGTCTCTTTATGCCTGGTGCAGGCAAATGTTGAAGTTAGAACTGAATCAGCCTACAATAATTCCAGAAGCGTCTTGAAGCTAGAAGCTTGTTCTCAGGATGCAACACATGAAGGCATAACCTCTGATCACATCTCTGAAAACTCTGAAGTAATGGGTTCCGCCGTTGGCAGTGTCCAATCCATTTCCCAGAAGGTACAGAATGTTGACATAAATTGTGTTGCCAATGGTTGTCATACAAATATAGTTGATGATGTATCTGGTGGTCCTTGTCATCCTAATAAACGAGAAGAGGAAGTGTTGAGAGTCCCCGAGTCCAATTTGATAGAAAATAAATTGTCCGACATAGAGCCCCCTAAATCAACCACGCCCGAAAGCTGTAAAGCTTTGGAGAATCAAAACCCTAACCATAGCAATATGCAACAGGTAACACCTGGGTTTAATGTTACTATCACTAAAGGTTGTATAGTTGATAGTCTCAAAGAAGAGAGTGGGCAGGATATGGGGAGGAAAACTGGAAAACATCATCCAAAATCATCTGATGGTCACGCTAGTAGTAAGAAAGACCGTGCTACTGGTGTTGTCAAAGACGAGAGCAGGTACAACCCTGAGAGAAAATCAATAAAAGAGCAGACAAAATTCTCTGCAAAATCTGCCTTTAAGACATCACATAGGACAAGAATTTCACACTGCTCTGCCACTAAACCGGCCACGTCAGATTCTGGAGTCTCCCCGTCATCTAGAATGTTGTTGGTGCAAAATAGTGCAGTTACATCGGGTGAGTCATCCGGTTTACAAAACCACTTGCACTCTCAATTGACAGCTGAGGTGAATCACATTCCATCGTCGCATCCTTCCCTGCCTTCCAATTCTCTAGCAGCACTAAGTGATGAAGAGGTGAATTGCCATTTGGTCTATTTGGGGTTCTTTTCTAAAAATTTCACTTTATGACATGATCTATGTTTGTTTTTTACAGCTTGCCTTACTTTTGCATCAAGAACTCAATAGTTCTCCTAGAGTGCCACGCGTGTCGCGTGTGCGCAATGCAGGTAGTGTGCCTCAGTTGCCTTCTCTGACTGGGACAAGCATGCACGTAAAGCATACATCTTGTTCCGGAGGAAAAGATCACAATTTGGTAAGAACCAATAAGTGTTCAATATAATAGTTTGAATTAAGACATTATGCATTTTCTCACTGATTACCATAGTAATCATAGCCGTACAATTCACAATTCGAGATGTCCTATTTGATTCTGTTAAGTCAAAGTGATTCAATGAATTTAGTTTGAATTTAGTTTACTGCATTGCTGAGTCCACTGGTTCAGTAAGTATACAAAAAAAAGGTTTTGGTTTGAAATTTTGAATTTTAGTTTTATATTTTATTGTCGGTTTGACTTTTTGAATTATGAATTTTAGTCATGGAAGCGAAAAAGTTTATTATGTTAGTAAGTCTTTTATTTGATTGAATTGTGAATAATATATAATGCTATTTAGTTATTTGGATGAATTTAGTACCATATATTAAATGTTAATATGGTTTTACTCTAAATTTAACTTGGTGACTTTAACGTTTTAGGAGTGAAAGTATATTAAGTCCTTTATATTATTTTATTTTTAACTTATTAAAACAATTAAAGTGGTCATATTCGACTCATAATGCATAAAAATAGGAATTCAATGGTTCGAAGCTCAATTCGACAATTATGCTAATTACAGCTTTTGAAAACTTAAAACTTGAAAGTATAGATTGGCACTTGCTACATATTTCACTCCTTTTATATCTAGTTTCATTTTTAAATTAATTTTAAAGGTTTCTAGAAGAAAAAACAAGGATACACCTAAAGAGGGGTTTCACAGTTCTTATGAGCTCAAAAATGGAGCTAAAAAGATGGACAGAGTGTATTTATCTTCACCTGATGAAAAGAGAGACAAGTTTGGATATAGAGCTGATGTGGCAAAAAGGGAAGACGTCAGATTGTCTCCAGTGATACATTCATTCGAGAAGAATCCTACTCTTGCCTCCATAAAGATGACAAACAATGGTCTATCTTTATTGGCCAAGGCTAACAACAAACAATTGTCGCCAATACCTAGTTCACCTAGGAATATGTCTGAGGATGATACAAGCACAGTTGGGGATCGTGTCCATCGAACATTACCAGGTAGTAACTTCCGAAGTACATTTAGAGTATTTCGTTATTTGTCATCAAAACTTTAGAAAATTAAATATTGGTTTTAATTGTGCTTAGCAAGGACTGATTATTATTTTTATACTAGGCTTGATCAACGAGATTATGAGCAAAGGCCAGCGAATGACTTACGAGGAGCTTTGCAATGCAGTTTTACCGGTATGGCTGCTTACCTAGGACGAGTTTTTACCATTTCTGTATATTTTGAGGTTACCATAGTGTAAGAGGAAAGAACTGTTTTTATCAATATCTTCTGTTTATGCTACTCTTTGCAGCACTGGAAAAACTTAAGGAAGCATAATGGAGAGCCATATGCATATGCAAGTCATTCACAGGCTGTTCTGGATTGTCTCCGGAACCGACACGAGTGGGCTCAGTTGGTTGATCGTGGTCCGAAGGTATTGGCATATATGGTTACCTAGTATCCAGGTGTCTTTTTCTGGTTGCTTTTGATTTAATTATATGAATTTTTTTTTTCAATTTTTTTGCTCAAGAATAGGGTACATTTCTTTGTTTTGGTACTTAATTTTTTCTTTGCTCTCTGCAAATGAGCCTGAAATCCTATTATGCTATGCCAGACCAACTCAGGTAGGAAAAGGCGCAAATATGATGCGGAGCCATCTTTTGAAACAGAGGGTATTGAATATGTAAATGGAAAATCTGCAAATGGGGAAGGTAAGAGTTTTGATTCACTGAGAGGAATTTCCCAAGGGAAAGCGGAAAGTACGAAAACGCAGGCGTCTGGCTCTACAAGGCAGAGGAGTAACAGTTATTAGTAAGACTCGGAAGGCAGATTTTCTGACCGGTGAGAATGTTGGCGCATCTTCTAATTCAAGCGAGGACAGCATGGTCATCAGCGAAGATGAGATTCAAGGAGGTGGAACACATCCAATGCGAAGTGAGACTTCATGTAGTTCAGATGATAAAGTGAATGAGTAGTTTATAGTAGTTAATTTATTCACCGACTGATGATTGATACAATTTAACTAGCTTAGGGAAATAGGCTGGCATATTATTTTTATGTAGTCAATGCTCTGCTGAGGGAATGTCACTGATTCAGCTTCTTCCCTTCCATATGTAATTCTTGCAAGTCACTGCTGCATCTCTTGTTTTGTGATGGATGTACCTATAATGACAATTTTCAAGCTTAACATCATAATATTGTTATTTATTTAGTTTATGACAATTTTCAAGCTTAACATCATATTGTTATTCCTTTTTAATTACTCGTTTTTAGAATTTCCTTTTTCGTATATAGGAGTATATTTATTCTAAGAGATTAGACATATAAAACATATATATTCTTATTATCTACACTTATTTTTATCTTTAAATATTTTATTTTGTCAATGTTGAAGGATATAAAGGGAAAAAATTAAATCTTAAATTCGTTTAACTAAATATTGTATCATTAGAAAGCTTTTCGATATTTTAATTAATTTGTTGACATTATTAATTATAAACTGATGGAAAATGTATAGAACATTAGAATTTTCCTAACACAACATCTGTACCTCTGCTTATTTTATAGTTTTTATAGTTTGTAAATTTTTTTATTTTTGGTATTTAGCTCTGTTTGTGCTTTGTTTGTTATTATTTGAATTTATTTTACTTTTCTAATTCATATTTTCTTTTATTTATTTGGAGATCATACATAAAAGTTTTGTAATCTATTCATTTTATTTCTATATACATATATCTTAAGTTAAACGGCGTATTGATGAGGAGGTGTCTTGAGTATAGTTCATATTTTTTCTTTGTAGCTAACGTATTAGATAATAAAAATTTCTTCATATTTAAAATAATCTCGTGATTTAGATATGACAATCAAATATTACTTTGAAATGTGTAAAAAGTGATTTCGAAATATATTTTCTCAGAGAAAATTACACAAATGTATGCTCACTAATACTTTAGATAAATTTTATTTTGAAAAAAATTCTGAATAAAAAAAAAATTCCGAGACAAAATGATTAATATTCTTAAATAATTTGAAGTATAATATTTTTTAAAACCTAGATAATATATTTCAAGTATAATTAATTAATTTTTATTATAGCGGTTAAAAGAAGTTTAAATCTAATTAACATAAACAATCCAACTTCAAAAAAAGTAAGTTAGGTTTGTCTATTCATTTTAAATATGAGTTAGGACATAGTCTGACCTACAAAATCAAGTCGACTCGCCGACCCATATAGATAGTCACTTAATATAATACTATTTTTTAACATTTATATAGATAGTCACTTAATATATGATTCTGAATTGATACGTAAGGACGAAAAAAGAAAATATTTTAACTCCTTCGTCTACGCATCAATCTGGCCCGAATTTTTCTCTTGTAAAAAATGAAAATGCTTTATACCAAAAAAAAATGGAGATGTTTCTATCGATAAAAAGAAGAGTAGTTGATCTAGAATTAGAATACTTTTCTCTTTTCTATTTCTCTTGATAATAATTAACTCTTCAATATCTGGGAACGAGCATTGATCCAATAAATCATAAGAGAGAAACAAAACCAAAATCTTAAATCACATTGAAAATGAAGCGAAATGATAATATACTAAGGCACAAAAAGTTATAATGTATCAACTCAAAAAAAGCTAGCGAAGGCAAGTTCACTGAAAGCTTGCAGACCATCGCAAAATTACAATAAAATCTAACATGTTTTTCATCTAGATTTTCTTTGCAGGCAGCGACACTATTATTCTACAGTTCGTCATGGGAATCGTCATCCTCTTCCTCCGATCCAGTACCAGGGGCTCCCCCAGATCTTTGGTAGACGGCGGTGATTATTGGGTTACAAACAGCTTCTACTTCCTTGAGCTTCTCTTCGTAATCTTCTTTCTCTGAGTTTTGGTTGTCGTCCAGCCATTCAAGAGCTTCTTTCACTGCATCCTCAATTTTATCCTTCTCGTCAGATTCAAGCTTGTCAGCAAGCTTGTCCTTGTCGTTGATCTGGTTTTTCATGTTGTAGACATAGGTCTCAAGGCTGTTTCGGGCATCAATTTTCTCCTTCACCTTCTTATCTTCTTCTGCAAACTCCTCTGCCTCGCGTACCATTCTGTCAATCTCCTCTTGGCTTAGGCGACCCTTGTCATTTGTGATGGTGATCTTTTCTGATTTACCAGTGCCCTTGTCTTCTGCCTTCACATTAAGGATACCGTTGGCATCAACTTCAAAGGTGACTTCAATTTGAGGGGTTCCTCTGTTTAATGGAAGAGCAAATGCTAGTAAGTAAAGTTGACTAGAGGATGAACAAATATGGATATTAACAACAATATGAAACAAACCTTGGAGATGGAGGAATTCCGGTCAGATCAAATTTCCCGAGCTCCCTACAGTCTTTAGTAAGACTTCTCTCTCCTTCAAAAACCTGAGAAAACAGGTAAATCCAATTAAAATCAAGCAAATTATCATGCATGAGTACTACATTTATCATGCATGAGTACCTGAATGGACACTGTAGTCTGCTGATCCTGATAAGTAGTGAAAACTTGTGATTTCTTTGTTGGGATGACAGTGTTTCTAGGGATCAACTTAGTCATTACTCCTCCAACAGTTTCAATTCCAAGGGTGAGAGGAGCAACATCCAATAGAAGGATATCTGTCATTCAGCATGCAATATAAATATTGTTCTATGTGTAAATAGATATAATTATAAAGCAATGAATAATTAAGAGTAACTGTACCTTTGGTTTCTTCACCTCCCTCTCCACTCAAGATGCTTCCTTGTACTGCAGCACCATATGCAACTGCTTCATCAGGGTTCACACCCTTGTTCGGTTCCTTCCCTTCAAAGTAATCTTTGAGAAGCTGTTGAACCTTTGGAATTCTGGTGCTTCCACCAACCAAAACAATCTCATCAATCTGGTTTTTCTCCAATCCAGCATCCTGCATGGCCTTCTTCACAGGTCCCATGGTTTTTCTGAACAAATCATTGTTCAGCTCCTCAAAACGAGCCCTTGTGAGTGGTTCTGAAAAGTCCACACCATCGTAAAGCGATTCAATCTCAACACGGACCTGGTGCTGACTGCTAAGTGCTCTCTTGGCACGCTCAGCTTCCCTCCTGAGTTTTCCAAGAGCTCTGTTGTCTTTACTGATATCTTTAAAGTGCTTCTTTTTTATCAACTTGATAAAGTAATCCATGATCCTGTGATCAAAATCTTCACCTACAAGAGACAACACACCAGGTGTTTCAAACATTGGAAAATTGTACAAAAACATATGAATTATAGTGGAAAAGAAGGGCAACAAAAAAATATCCAACCTCCCAAATGGGTGTCTCCATTTGTAGATAGAACTTCAAAAACTCCATTATCAATTGTCAAGATACTGACATCAAAAGTCCCACCACCAAGGTCAAACACAAGGATGTTCTTCTCACCACCCTTCTTGTCCAAACCATAAGCTATTGCTGCAGCAGTAGGTTCATTAATTATTCTTGCAACATTCAGACCAGCAATGACCCCAGCATCCTTGGTGGCTTGCCTCTGAGCATCATTGAAATATGCTGCATTTTAAAATGGAAGGAAAAATTAGTATCTAAAGAGAATTAATTGTTACATATTGTTACTTCTGATATATATAGCACAGAATCATAGTGTCACATTTAAGCATTACTCACCAGGAACTGTGACTACAGCATCCTTGATTTTCTTTCCAAGGAATGCTTCAGCTGTTTCCTTCATCTTAGTCAAAATCATTGCACTGACCTCCTCAGGACTAAAAACCTTGGTCTCACCATCCTTGATCTTCACTTGTATGTAAGGCTTTCCATCCTTATTCACAATTTGGTACGGAACAAGTTTCATGTCCTTCTGAACTTCTTTATCATCAAACCTGGCAATACATTAATGTTAATGCCTATTAACTCTGCATAATTAGGACAAACATAGTTTAATAATCAAAGAGATTGCTTACTTTCTCCCAATAAGTCTCTTTACATCAAAGACAGTCCTTTCGGCATTGACAGCTGCCTGATTCTTTGCAGCTTCACCGATCAGCCTCTCACCATCTGTGAAAGCAACCCATGAAGGGGTAATACGATTTCCTTGGTCATTGGCTATGATCTCAACATGGCCATTTTTGTACACACCAACACATGAATATGTTGTGCCAAGATCAATCCCAATAACTGTCCCCAATTTGGTGGCTTCTTCTTTTGCAATGGAAATTGCAAACAGAGACCCTGATATGATGTTCCAATTATGTTAATAGCCAATTTAAACACATTCAAACAAGTAGAACTGTAACTAATGCCTTCTAATAGGCAGAAAAAAGATATGTTAATGCTTTAACTAAGGGAAAGTTTATTGTTTGCATTGACACACATTACAAGACCATACAGAAATATTATGAGTGAAGTAAATGCTAGAATTATTATTATTTTTATATAAAAACACAGATTTCACATAATCAACTGAGTGAGAAATGAAAGTATATTCATTATGACTGTTCTTATATCACAAACATAATGGAACCTAGAAACATGGAATTTTTCAACAGAGATTATAACAAGTTTCTTGATTTAAATGTATGAATTAAATGTATTAAAAACTATAAAGCTGCATAGTCAAATAAAAGCCAAGATTATAAAGTCTGTTTGGTTACTCCTCAACTAAGGTAATTTGATTTTCTTTCTTTCTTATTATGGAAATTTCAATGTAAGCAACACAAACAATATAAAAAGTTTTCAAATTCTAGGAATTAAAAACATCTGCTTAAACTAACTATTGTAAACCAATTTCCTGTCAGATGAGATCTTTCACTTTTTTGCATGCATCCAGCTACAGTTACATTCAATCACAAAACTATGAATTTTTTTAGAACATCTACTAGTTGAGAATACCGAAACTGGTAAAGATGTTTTAAAGTTAACAATCATGCTCTCTTCCTATAATATCTCAAATTACAATTCAGATCAACCATAAACACAAGAACAAACTCCAGATCTACCGTTACTGCAATGAAAACACCACAATATAAATCCAATGAATCTTAAAAACAGAAAATTAAAAAAGTTCCTCAACATTTCTGAACGAAACAGCAGATCATCGAACTACACAATAAAAAAACAAACAATTGTATCAGATCCGAATCTTCAAAAGTAGCATTTACCATAAAAAACGATCGCCAATACGACGAGAGATCCAGGTGCTCCCCACGAGCCAGCCATCGTACAAACTGTTGCTGATTCTCTCTCTCTTTCGATTTCTTTGTAACTTTCAATGGAATTTGAAAGTGTTAAAGAGATGTTGAAATGCTATGAAAGAATAGAAAGCTTTGATTGTTGGTTTGAATGATGATGCGGGAGACACTGAGAGGGCTATATACCGCTTCTTCCGAACCCCAATTTCTCATCTGATTAACGCTAAATTATCGAACATGTCATCGGCTTTACGTGGCCCAATCATATTTCTTTGAAGGATATCTCTAACCAATAGAAATACTGCTATGGTTGGGATAATCATGGTCGTTCGATCATCAGATATGACGTGTACTAATGAGAATACTTGGGCTCAATTTGCAACGAGTTTTGTACATTTGGGCTAAAGTCCACCATAATCGTAAAGATGGAATAAAGGCCCACAGAACCGGACCTCCACTATTCCATCTCATCGCGTTTTTCTTTTTTTTTTTTAGTATAACTTTTAAGTTTGTAATTATATATTATATACATTATTACATTTTAAATTTAAAAATAATAGTTAAATTATTTTATTATTTATTTTTACACTCACGTGGCGAGTTCTAATCTCTCCTTAGTTCCTTCGTTTCCTTCCGTAGCTCATAATTCTATATCAAATTAATTTGTTGCATTGATTGAATTCACAAAATTCAATCTCAATCCACCAATTCAAATTTCAGTTATTAGATCAGCCATGTACCGCTTCATTGGGAACGCCATCAGATGAAAAGGCGCCATCCCCATCTCCTTCCAGATTCAAACCCCCGCCGAATCAAAAAAAGAAGCTTCCAGAATCTCGAACCAGATTTTTTCAATGCTTCCCTCGACTATCCAGATCTCGGCCCCTTCCTCAAGTTCGCTCGCGACACATCGCCTCCGGTGAGGGTCCCGCCAAGGCGGTCGATTTTGCGATTCGAGCCTCCAAGTCGTTCGAGCGATCCACTGTCCAATGAGAGTGGAGTTTAGACTTGGCAATGAGCTTGCACGTTCTTGCAGCTATATACTGCATTTTGGGGCGATTTGAGGAGGCTGTGCCTGTGCTTCAAGGGACTATTAAGGTTCCGAAGGTGGCCAGAGGTGCAGATCATGCTCTTACCGCGTTTTCAGGGTATATGCAGCTGGGTGGTTCTTATGAAAGAAGGGTTGATTCGTCGATTGGTTCTTATGAAGAAGGGTTGAAAACTCAAATGGGACCTTGGCGAGAGACCTGCAGGTCAGTGTTTTTAACGGTTACTATTTGTAATGTGGCCCAGTTTTTTCTGTTAGCTTTTAGATTCTGAATCAGTGACTTAATTTGGAAATATGATAGTTTGGATCCTGTTGATTGGAATTCTATGATAAATTTATGGGGTAAACTAACACAACAATAATAAGTTTAGATCTTGTTGATTCGAATTCAAAGATTTTTTTTTTCAAAAGCCATTTTAACTATTCTATGACTAGCAGAAATGGCCAAGATTGGATAGATTTGTGGGATTAACAAAGGAAACAAGGATATTTCAGTTTAAACTCAAATACTACTCAATCTTAATCCCAAATTTGTTTTGTTAATTAATGGTTAGTTTGTTTAGGCGGAAAATGTGTATAGGATATTTAAGTTTTCTAAAATTTATTTTGGTGAAAATATTTCCATATTGAATGATTTTTCTTTAAGAAATATTTCCATTTTTTATAACTTGATGTATTCAAATTTAAGTTTAATACATCTAATGTAAGTTTTATTCCTCCAAATTAGTTTTTGCCAGTTTCTCTTATTATAAAAATATTTTATTTATAATTTAATATTAAAATATGAAAAAAAATATATCTAAAATTTTAAAGTTCAATATATAATATACCATATAATTTTATATATCAACTAATGAAATAAATTTTAATTTTAATCAATGATTTTATTTTTTAAATCTTTCAATGGAACACAATTAAAATAAATTTTAAATAGTTAATTTCCCTTATGAAATCATATAAGATATAAAATATATATTTCTTTCCTTAAAATAATTCTAAACAAAGGTAGTATACAATTTTAGAT
>JAYMTC010000388.1:0-12258 GCA_036897605.1 Melianthus villosus
AGGGAAACCATAGGTCTTATGGTGAGTAGCAATGATATGTCAAGTGAGCATGAATTTTACTTATAGGTTTCTTCAATAACTTTGAACTTAAGAAGATAGAGTGAAATAATAAATCTTATGGTGCAAAGTACTGAGATTCAATTTGATTAGTTTGCTACATGGAATAGATTATTAAATTGCAAAGTGCTCGGAGATTCAATTTGTTTAGTTTGCTATATGGAATAGATTATTAAATTGCAATGTGCTCGGAGTAGCTGAGCAATATAGACACTTTATTACGAAATAGTAAAAGCACCAATACAATAAAAAAAAGACTCTATTTATGTTTCTATGAAGTTTTTTCAACATATCAAAAAATAATTGAAAAACACCAAACAAGTGTTTAGATGGCCGAGTTGGTATAAGGTGCCAGATTAAGGTTCTGGACCGAAAGGGCGCTATTTATGTTTTTATGAAGTTTTTCAAAACACCAAATAGGTCAAAAAATAATAGAAAAACACCAAATAAGTGTTGAGATGGCCGAGTTTGATTAAAATTCTGGTCCGAAAGGGCGTGGGTTCTAATCCCATTCTCAACAGACATCCAAATGTTAGTTGTTCCTAAAATTTTACAATAGGCTTCTTAGGTGTTTAGAGTGAAAAAAAAGTATAACTTAAGAAGATAGAGGGAAGCCATAGATCTTATGGTGAGTAGCAATGATATGTCAAGTGAGTATGGTCGGATACATGGAATATAAACTTCTTCACAATACGGGTTCTTTAGGAACTCATAGTGGTTCCTCAAATTTTACTTACAGGTTTCTTCAGGGTTTAGAGTGAAAAAAATGTAGTTTGAGGACAATAACTTTAAACTTAAGAAGATAGAGTGAAATCATAAATCTTATGGTGCACAGTAATGAGATTCAATGCGTTTAGTTTGCTACATAGAATAGATAATTAAATTGCAAAGTGCTCGAAGTAGCTGAGCAATATAGGCACTTCATTACGAAATAGTAAATGCACCAATACAATACAAGAAGACGCTATTTGTGTTTTTATGAAATTTTTTCAACAGATCAAAAAATAATTGAAAAACACCAAATAAGTGTTTAGATGGCCGAGTTGGTCTAAGGCGCCAGATTGAGGTTATGGTTCGAAAGGGCGTGGGTTCAAATCTTTTAAAAAAATATCAGGTTTCATCCGGTTCTTTAGGAACTCGTAGTGGTTCCTCAAATTTTACTTATAGGTTTCTTCAATGTTTAAATGAAAAAAAATGTAGTTTGAGGACAATAACTTTGAACTTAAGAAGATAGAGTGAAATCATAAATCTTATGGTGAACATTAATGCCAGATCCAATGCGTTTAGTTTGCTACATGGAATATATTTTTAAATTGCAAAGTGCTCGCCGGAGTAGCTGAGCAATATAGGCACTTTATTTCGAAATAGTAAAAGCAGCAATACAATATAAGAAGAAGCTATTTATGTTTCTATGAAGATTTTTCAGCAGATAAAAAAATAATAGAAAAACACCAAATAAATGTTGAGATGGCCGAGTCGTTCTAAGGCGTCAGATTAAGGTTCCCTTCTAACTGGGCGTGGGCTCAAATCTCACTCTCAACAGACATCTGTATGTTTTTATGAAGTTTTTCAACGGATAAAAAAATAATAGAAAAACACCAAATAAGTGTTGACATGGCCGAGTTGGTCTGTATGTTTTTATGAAGTTTTTCAACGGATCAAAAAATAATAGAAAAACACCAAATAAGTGTTGACATGGCCGAGTTGGTCTAAGGCGCCAGATTAAGGTTCTTGTCCGAAAGGGCTTGATTTCAAATCCCACTCTCAACAAACATGCATATGTTGCTTTTCATATAAAAAAATATCAGACTTCTGGATCCAAAAATTTGACAATAGGCTTCTTAGGTGTTTAGGAACTCGTAATGGTTCCTCAAATTTTACACATAAGTTTCTTCCATGTTCTTCCATGTTTGCTACATGACAGATCAAATGTGTTTAGTTTGCTACATGGAATAGATTACTAAATTGCAAAGTGCCGGCCGGAGTAGCTGAGCAATATATACACTTTATTACAAAATAGTAAAAACGCCAAATAAGTGTTGATATGGTCGAGTTGGTCTAAGGCGCCAGATTAAGGTTCTGGTTCGAAAGGTCGTGGGTTTAAATCTCACTCTCAATCCCACTCTCAACAGACATCCATATGTTACTTTTCTTATAAGAAAAAAATATTAGATGAACCAATACATGATGACGCTATTTATGTTTCTATGAAGTTTTTTCAACAGATAAAAAAATAATAGAAAAACACCAAATAAGTTTTTTGACGGCTAAGTTGGTCTAAGGCGCCAGATTAAGGTTTTAATCCGAAAGGGCTACGAACTCGTAGTGGTTCCTAAAATTTGACAATAAGCTTCTTAGGTGTTTAGAGTGAAAAAAATGTATAACTTAAGAAGAAGATAGAGGGAAACCATAGCTTTTATGGTGAGTAGCAATGACATGTCAAGTGAGCATGGTCGGCTACGTGCAATATAAGCTTCTTTACACTAGGAGTTCTTTAGGAACACGTAGTGGTTCCTCAACTTTTACACATAAGTTTCTTCCATGTTTAGAGTAAAAAAAAATATAGTTCGAGGACAATAACTTTGAACTTAAGAAGATAGAGTGAAATCATAAATCTTATGGTGCACAGTAATGACAGATCCAATGCGTTTAGTTTGCTACATTGAGTAGATTATTAAATTGCAAAGTGCTCGCCAGAGTAGCTGAGCAATATAGGCACTTTATTACGAAATAGTATAACCACCAATACAATAAAGAAGACGTTATTTATGTTTTTGTGAAGTTTTTTCAACAGATCGAAAAATAATAGAAAAACACTAAATATGTGTTGAGATAGTCGAGTTGGTCTAAGGCGCCAGATTAATTTTGGTCCGAAAGAGCGTAGGTTCAAATCCCGCTCTCAACAAGTCATCCATATGTTACTTTTTTTTATAAAAAAATCAGGTTTCATCCGCAAAAGCTAATTTGAAGCCAAATCTTTGAATTTCACACAATCTTCACACTAGGAATTCTCTAGGAACTCGTAGTGATTCCTAAAATTTGACAATAGGTTTCTTAGGTGTTTAGAGTGGAAAAAATGTATAACTTAAGAAGATAGAGTGAAACCATACATCTTATGGTGAGTAGCAATGACATGTCAAGTGAGTATGGTTGGCTAAATGAAATATTAGCTTCTTCTCACTAGGAGTTCTTTAGGAACTCGTAGTGGTTCCTCAAATTTTACACATAGGTTCAAATCCAACTCTCAAGAGTCATACATATGTTACTTTTCTTATAAAAAAATCAGGTTTCATCCGCAAAAGCTATTTTGAAGCAAAATCTTTGAATTTCACACAATCTTCACACTCGGAATTCTTTAGGAACTCGTAGTGGTTCCTAAAATTTGACAATAGGCTTCTTAGATGTTTAGAGTGGAAAAAAATGTATAACTTAAGAAGATAGAGAAAAACCATACATCTTATGGTGAGTATCAATGACATGTCACGTGAGTATGGTTGGCTAAATGGAATATAAGCTTCTTCTCACTAGGAGTTCTTTAGGAACTCGTAGTGGTTCCTTAAATTTTACACATAGGTTTCTTCAATGTTTAGAGTGAAAAAAAATGTAGTTTGAAAACAATAACTTTGAACTTAGCAAGATAGAGAGAAACCTTAAATCTTATGGTGCACAGTAATAACAGATCCAATGTGTTTAGTTTGCTACGTGGAATAGATGATTAAATTGCAAAGTGCTCGCCAGAGGAACTGAGCAATATAGGCACTTTATTACGAAATAGTAAAAGCACCAATACAATACAAAAAGATGCTATTTATGTTTAAGTGAATTTTTTTTAACGGATAAAAAAATAATAGAAAACACCAAATAAGTGCTGAGATGACCGAGTTGGTCTACGGTGCCAGATTAAAGTTTTGGTCCGAAAAGGTGTGGGTTCAAATCCCACTCTCAACAGACATTCATATGTTACTTTTCTTATAAAAAACTTTAGGAACTCGTAGTGGTTCCTAAAATTTGACTGAGAAAAATGTATAACTTAAGAAGATAGAGGGAAACCATAGAACTTATGGTGAGTAGCAATGACATGTCAAGTGAGTATGGTCGGGTACATGGAATATAAGCTTCTTCACACTAAGGGTTCTTTAGGAACTCGTAGTGGTTCCTCAAATTTTACACATAGATTTATTCAATATTTGTAGTGAAAAAAATGTTACCTAGACGATGACTACCGGAGGGTAATGTTCGCAAATAATTTCAGAAATTGGGCAGGCCTACAGGGAACAGGTCTGAATGTAGACAATGAATTTGAAAGAATTGCCAAGAATAATGCAGAGATGCAAGTAAAATCGAGAACAAGCTTTTAGAGTAGAATAGGGCCAGTGCCCAAAGCTACAGAAGTACATGCAGTAAAGATTTAAGCTCCGAAACAGGGATTTCAGTCAAAAACAAATAGAGTACTCGACAAACTACCAATGAGTTACGAAAAAATACTGAAATTGCTCCTAGAACAAGGACTATTGATGCTACATAATACTTTTCCATTGACTGTAAGACAACCGAAATTGGCTATACCTGGGACTAATTGCGCTATCATCAGCAAGAAGGGCATTCAACTGAAAATTGCCCACGGTTGAAGGATGAGATCCAAGATCTGGTTGACGACAAGAAAATCTCATTCAAGACAGAAGAACCGAATATAAAAAAGAATAATCTACATTCATTTGTGAATACCTTGTTTGAGGAAAAAATGTTTAACCCAATCACTCTGATAACTGATCTAACTGAGGATCCAAAACTTACAAGAATGTCATTTCAGATACCAGAGATAAATATCTTGGAAATTGGAGAAGAAACCATAAGGGTACTACAAGATGAAGTGGAATCACTAGTCAATGTAATAAAAAAGAATCTAGGGGTATTTGAAATCAATGTATCACAACTACAGAAGAAAGCTGAAGAGAAGTGGCCAACATCCAGGGGAGAAGTGTACAAGAAAATGGAATGAATGCCTATGGGTGAGGAAAGCATAAGGTTCCAAGACAAGAAACCATTGGGTAAAAGGGACGGATATTCACTGAACTCCCTTCGACACCTGAGATCTTGGTTCCCCGACTCCTTCAGAAAAGAGCTTTGAGTTTGCCGGAATAGGGAATGAGGAGAATTGAGGGAGGAAGCACACGGGTTCTTTGTATACCATCGACAGTAATGGCACGACACCAATGATTGCTTCGAGGTATTAAATGATCTTCAAGACTTAGTGCACTGTGGAGCTTTGATAGTACCTGAAGATGTAGAAAAGCAGGCAGTGTTAGGAGACAGGTCGTCATGGTTAAAAAATCAGTTGGTACCATTTATCGGCCAAGATATTTGGGAGGAAGAAAAAGCCGTACTAGAGCTTGAAGAGGAAAGAGTGAACCACCTCACTAGAATGGGGAGAGTAGTCAAACCAATGGCACTTGGTGAATGTATGGTAACTGGGGAGACTTCCAAAGGGAAGGAGAAAGAGAATGAAGAGTACGGTGGAGTGATCAGACAGTTGAATGCGACACAGGCAAATGTGTCGATTTGTAATTTGTTAATGGCATCGGAGCAGCACAAGTTAGCGTTAGTAAATGCACTTAAAAATAAGGGAGTTAGTGTAGAAGCAACACCCACAAAGTTGGTTACAACAATTACATGATTAAGTCTGGGGAAAAAAGAGATTGTATTCACCAAAACTGACTTACCATCAGACGAAGGTATTACCCTGTCTAGTCAAGCAGTACAAGGCCATGACAACACCAACCGACAAGTTTTCGGGACTATAAAGATCAAGGGAAAGGTAGCATTGTTAGAATGCGAGATGAAGTTCCACATTATTGACATTGCCGCATCTTTCAACATGTTATTAGGAAGATCATGGCTCCATCATTGGGAAGCGGTACCATCCTCCATTCACCAGAAGGTAAAGTTAAAACGGAGAACAAACATTTTAGTTGTACATGCTGATGCGGACAAGAGCACTGCAAGATAAGAGATGCCGGGAGGATTTGAGTTGATCCAACAGTTAGAGTTTGAAGAGAGGAAGGAATTTGACATAGTGGCCTTATGAATGATGAGAAACACCAATCACTTACCAGGAATGGGCCAAGGTAGGTGCGATTCGGGGATCACCACAGCACCCCGCTTGCTCAAGGCAGAGCCACCATTCGGTTTGGGGTACAAGTTCACGGATGAGGAGCTAGCCTGCACCAGGAAAAATTATGCTAAGGAAACCAAACAGCTCAAAGCAGGAGTCAAGAATTTTTATCAGATGACGCCATACTCGACATCTCTGAATGGAAATTGGGTCCGAGAAGGAGAAACCTACTTATGTTTCGATTTCACAGACCATAAATATAAGAGTATCGGTGTCCAATTTGTAGAATGGAAATTGGGTCCGAGAAGGAGAAACCTACTTATGTTTCGATTTCTCAGACCCTAAAGATAAGAGCATTGGGGTCCAATTTGTAGTCTTCAAGAATATTTTTACCATAACAGAGGCTAATGAAAGGATTGGAGTCGCAAGTAGGGAACTGATAGATCCAGAAGACTAGATAGATATTTGACTAACACTGGGATTTTTGAAGTTGACAGCTTAGAGAGAGATATCTTTGCAATCGTCGAGGATAGTCAAGGGATTCCAGGCTTGAATACAGATACCACGACATTTGGTTCTATTGATTCAGAGTCTGTAACCTTCATTGATTAGTCCATTTGCACGCATGCTTTCATGTTTAGCTTGTTTGATAAACCAATGGATGACACTTACGCTGGAACCATTGAGATATTCAATTTTGTAATGTTTGATGATATCAATAAAGTATATATGTTTGCTTACTCTGTGTCTAACAATGAAAACATAACTCCTTCCAAAATCGAAAAATTAGTGAGTGAGAGTGAGACACCAAAAATACAACCATTACCCAGTGAGGCTGAGCTGATTAACCTAGGGACTAATGAAGAACCTTGGGAAGTCCGGATCGGGACTATCCTGACAGAACAAGAGAAAGAGGAGCTGGTAATGACATTGAGAGAGTTCGAAGAGGTGTTCACCTGGTATTACGCAAAAATGCATGGAGTTAATACAGACATAGTACATCATGAAAATAGAGAAGAAGTAAAAGAAGCAGTAGAGAAGCAATTAAAAGCAGATTTTATCGAAGTTTTTCATTATCCAGAGTGGGTAGAAAATGTAGTGCCAGTACCAAAGAAAGAAGAAAAGGTCCGTGTTTGTGTAGACTTTAGGGATTTAAACAAGGCCATTCCGAAAGATAATTTTCCGTTTCCCCAAATGACCTATTGGTGGATAGCACATCATGCACTTCTGTCATTTATGGACGGATTTTCGGGATATAATCAGATCAAAATGTCACCGCAAGATAAATCCAATACAACTTTTATTACCTATTGGGAAACATATTGCTACAAGGTGATACCTTTTGGACTAAAAAATGTAGGAGCCACATACCAAAGGATGACTACAGCTTTGTTGCATGACATGATGCACAAAGAAATCAAAGTATACGTGGATGATATGATAGAAAATCCAAGACTCGAGAACGGCACATACTAGCACTGAGAAATGTTTTTGAAAGAATAAAGAAATATAAACTGAGGCTAAACCTAAAAAATTACGCCTTTGGGGTCGCAGTCGAAAAGTTGCTAGGTTTCGTGGTTAATAACAGAGGGATAAAGTAGACCCGGATAAAATAAAGGCGATCCTAGATATGCCTTTGCCAAAAATAGAAAAACAAGTACGAAGCTTTCAGGGAAGAATTCAGTACATAAGACGATATATCAGAAAATTAACCACCACTTGTGAACCAATGTTCAAAGTGTTGAAAAAGAACGCGGGCCCAAAATGGAACCCAGAGTGCGAAGAAACTTTTCAGAAGTTAAAGAATATTTACTCAAGCGACCTGTCCTAGTTCCCCCTAGACCTGGGGCATCCCTTACCTTGTACCTCAGTGCCACGGAAACATCCATGGGAGCCATGTTAGCTCAGGAAGACGAAATCGGAGAAGAAAAGGCTATTTACTACCTGAGCAAGAAGATGACCGATTGTGAGACCCGGTACACTACCATAGAGAAAACATGCTTGACATTAGTATGGGCTGCAAAAAAGATGGTTGTTATTATTATCAGAATTTGCCCTTACATATACCATCAGAAAGTCAGTAAAAAGGAGAGCTATGGAAGATTTTCTATCAGATCTACCAACAGAAGAAATAACAGAAGATTCATATTCTTTCCCTGATGAAGAGATAGTTGAGACAAGAGAAGGGCATGGATGACAAATGTATTTCGATGGTGCAGCAAATCAAACGGGTATGGGATCGGGATAGTATTGCTAACACCTGAACATGAGCAAATCTCTCTAGCCATAAAGCTAAATTACCCGGTATCAAACAATGAGGCAGAGTACGAAGCCTACATGGCCGGTTTAAGAGCACTTACTGGATTTAAAAGTAATAGAAGTAGCAGTTTATGGGGACTCATCATTGGTTGTTTACCAGGGGACTGACAGTTGGCAAAAAAAAGAACGATTAAAACCATACTATCAGCAGATGAATGACCTGGCAAGTTGATTTAAAAGAATTACTTTCGAGTTCGTCAGAAGAGAGAATAATAAAATAGTGGACGCCTTGGTGACCCTGGTATCCATGGTAGAAGTTCCTAGTGGAGTACATTTAAGGCCAATAATCATAAGGGAACAAAATTCGCCAATATTCATGGAAGGGGTAGAGGTAATAGAAGAAAACCAGAAGTGGAACCTTGGTACACTACTATTTTAAGGTATGTGGAGAAACAAGAATTTCCGCCACGAACTGACAAAAAAGGAAAAAAGGGCTTTAGCCCTCATAGCTCGAAACATTGTTCTATGCGGTGGAAATCTATACCGGAAGTCATTTAATGGAATTCAGTTGTTATGTATAGATGAAAAGAAAGCAGCGCAGTTGATGGAAGAAGTTCATAAGGGATTTGTGGTCCACGTCCACACATGAACGGAAAAACCATAGCGAGAAAAATAATGAGGATGGGTTATTTCTGGCAGACAATAGAAACACAGTCTGCCGAGTTTGTGAAGAAATATCATCATTGTCAAGTATAGGCCAATTTGAACCACTTGCCACCGAGCGCTTTACATAGCATGACTACACCCTGGCCATTCGAGATGTGGGGAATTTATGTGATTGGAAAAATTACCCCGGAAGCTTCAAATAAGCGCGCATATATTCTGGTAGCCATTGATTACTTTTCTAAATGCGTAGAAGCTGAATCATTTCCTAAGCTTGATTCATTTGATACAGCAGAATTTGTAGAAAGGAATATCTTTCGCCGCTATGGAGTCCCAAGAAAAATTATCTCAGATAATGGGCCGCATTTCCAAGGAGAATTTGTAAACTTGTTAGCAGAATATAAGATCAAGCATGACACCTCTTCGCCTTACTGACCGTAGGTGAACAGGGAAGTAGAGGCCGCTAACAAAAATATCAAGCAAATGCTGGCTAAAATGAGAGAAGGATGTAGAGACTGGCCGACGAATCTTCCGTTCGCACTATGGGGGTATCGAACTACTATGAGAACCTCGACGGGGACCACTCCATTTTCATTAGTTTATGAAATGGATACAGTTTTACCAATCAAACTAGATATACTATCACTGAGAGTGATAGCAGAAAGCAGGGTACCAGAGTCAGATTGGGCTAGAGCAAGACATGACCAGTTGGTATTAGCAGATGAACGGAGACTACAAACCCTCTATCACATTCAAGGCTATCAGAGAAGAGTGGAAAGAACATTCAATAAAGAGTCAAATTTAAAAACTTGAAAGAGGGAGACTTAGTATTGAAGGCAATATTAGAATGAGACAGATCCGAACTGGGAAAGTTTAGACCTAATTGGATTGGTCCATACAATATTAAGTAGGTAGGTGACTGGGGAGCAGTATTCTTACAAGATTTGGACGGAAACTCCTTTGAGAAACCAATCAACATAGACCGACTGAAGAGATATTTTGTTTGAGCAAGGCTATGGGCAACCGGCTCAAAAAGAAAGCTCGCTGAGAAAGAGAAATGAAAAAAAAAAAGAGCCGAGAGTTCCTATGCCGACTTGTTTGAACTTCGAGTGGCTTGATCCCCATATTTTGGTACGTAGGAAATTTCAACTCGAAGTGCAGCCATTATTCCTAAAGCAACTTCTGCTCCAATTTCGAATTGACTCGAAGGATAAGACTGATATCGGATCTCGTAGGTTTAACCTTAGTCCTCAAGGTTCCTAATGGTTTTCAGCTTATGAGAGTGAGTGCGCACCTAAAGACATTGTCAATTCCGTGATAGGAGCCTTCTCTACGCCGAGTGAGATTTCAAGGAGTTTTAATAATTTTTTTGTTAAGATAAATTGTTGAGTAAATGTGTTCGCTTATGGATTATCATTGTTTTGTTAGCATTACATTACAAGCTAAATAAGGAAGCGGTGGATGAACATTCAAAAAAATATTTGTAATTAAGGATTGAAGAGAAATAAAGAAAGTAGTTTCTAAACGAGTTTACTCTCAACAAATGTGGAAAGTGTCAAATTATCACATGTGCTATAAAAGTTAATGGTTTAAGCTGATACAAATATCCTAATCATGTCGGGATCCCCCGCCCTCTTCATATCTGGAAGTCGGAGACCCTTGACAAGTTCTCTTGGTACAGCAGGTAGAGCTCCGCGCAATGACTGATGGAGAAGGGACCCGCACCGGGGATCTCGGTACCTGAAAAAGAGAAAATATAACATCATTCATACATAACATACATGCATAGTTTGTACTTTGAATTGCAGGCTTACCGGAGTTTGAGCATCCGCATTCTGACATAGACGCAAGTATTGATCGTGGAATATGCTGCTCACTTCTACGAAGGACTTCATGGCCCCATGACACCAGCGCATCATGTGGTTGACATCTTCTGTAGGGATCTGCAATGCAAAAAATGATTATCAGTAGGATATAAGATGCAGAATAATATAAAAGAAGGGAGAGGAAGACTGCCGGCAAGTAAAATCAAATGGGGTATCCCGGAGAGGAATCCTCACCTCCATGACATCATCTAGACCTTGCATATAGACGCTGGATTGAGGAAATTATGTGACCCGGTATATTGACATGTCCATCTGAGGATGAGAAGAAGGCCATGTTGCCTCAAACTGAGAAGGGGGAGGAGGCCTCGCAAATTCAGGATAAGCATGGGAATGAAGAATAGCACTCCCTACCACTGCCAAGTCTTTTGCAATTAAGGCCCTTCTACGTCGCTTAGCAGTTGAAGGGGAAAGCTGTACGAAAAATCAAGATTTAGGAGAGTGTCATAAGGAGTTGTAAAGAAAGAAATATAAAAATAATGAAAGTATCTATTACCGGATGAAAGTACTCGCAAAAAGGAATTCGAGACTCATCATAGTCAGCAGAGATGAGTAATTGGGGATTTTTCACTACCATACCTGCCTCTCTAAGCTCCCGAGCAGTCCACCAAGTGGATAGCATTGAAGGCGGGGGACCCACAGGGTCACGGACTGTGCCGTTATGATTATTCTGGAAATCAAATCTTTCTCCCAGATATCAAATGTATTGATAGGGACCGAACAGTACCTTATGGGAACGACCCATGGTCCTAGCTTGCAGTACATAAAAGGCTAGATCAATATCTTCCACCTGCCAGGGATCCAGATGAATTTGAAAGTAGTACAAAGAAAAGTCAGAAAAAGTAAAGTCAGTAAGAAGAGGGAAGTTAAAAGGCAAGTACCCTGTGTCGAGAAACTACTGCAAGACGACGTCGGAAGTAGTCAGTCTGAGTCTAAACCAGTTCCAAAGGAAGTCGCCCAATAGTGGTATGTACATACCGATAATAAAAAGGGACTGTTGGATCCCGATCTATCAAACCCTCAGCTAGGAAAGAAAGGACTTCATGAGCCCAGACCTGTGAAAAGAAGTAGGTTATAAGACTCCAATCAGAAAAAGAAGAAAGAAAATCAGAAGAGGAAGGAATATACCTCCCACATCCCCCAGAGCCGAGCTACATTCTTCTGACATTGAGAAACAGAATCCATGTTCTGATGCATAAAAGCTACCACATCGGCAGCCTAGTCAAACGTGTGAACCACATGGATGTCGGTAATAGTAGGAAGCTAGTATAGGTTGGGCCTTTT